>VWZN01002808.1:159542-182004 GCA_013396955.1 Regulus satrapa
TTTCCCCCCCCCCCCCCATTTGATCTCCTATTGGTTTAAATCTATTATATCTTGTCAGATAGGCCTGGTGACAAGCACAGAATGAGAGGTGAAACCAGTAGTGAAATATGTTGAAAGGTTCCATGATAATTTAAAATCAATGATCTATTTACTAGTGCAGCACCAAGACAGTCAAGAGGAAAGGAATGGGATAACATAAATCAAGAACTTTGTTGTACCTTCCCTCAAGGGTCAAGAATTAGCATTAGATAGGAAAAATGTTAAAATCACAAGATATAAAAGTCTTTGAGAGAAGAATGGAATAGAGAAAGGGAAAAAGGAAAAAAGAGAGAAAGGGAGAAAGGGAGAAAAAGGGAAAAAAAGGAAAAAAGAAAAAAAAGGGAAAAAAGGGAAGAAAGGAAGAAAGGAAGAAAGGAAGAAAGGAAGAAAGGAAGAAAGGAAGAAAGGAAGAAAGGAAAAAGATCCCCACCAAAGACTGGAACAGGGCTGTTAGGCTTTCAACAGGTTAAAAGCCTGTCATAGTCAGGAGGTAGCTCCTAACATGACTGTGGCATGCAGGAAAGTTCTCTGTTTCTCCCCTGGTAAGCTCAATTCAAAGCAAAGTTTGTAAACATCCCGGGGGAGTGGGCAGAAAACGACACCGCGTTCCAGAAACATTTACAAGTGTTTTGCAGAAATGAAACTTCACTTAAAGAGCTCAGTTTCGCTCTCCCGGGTGGAGGATGGGTGTCGGTCTGCAAGTTCAGAGGCAGCCAGCACGGAGAAGCCTCGCGGGTAACAAAGCCGTGTGAGCAGCGCGGTGCCTGCCCCGTGCGCATCCCCTCGTCCAGCGCGCAGAGCGCACCGAGGTATTTATTTCACAGGCTGCGCAGAAGCGATGGCGCACAAACCCGAACAAATCCCCCCGCTGCAGGCTCCTGTTTCACGGACGTGGAGCTTTGACGCCAGAGAAAGCCGTGGACAAATAGGCGCTGCGGCTGTCTGGGTGAGATCAGCTTTTCCTGGGCTCCTGCTGACAACATTGCCACCTTCCGCAGCCGCCGGGAAGGGCACGGAGGAGCTGCGGCCGGGGGGCTCGGGCAGCATCCCAGCGCCTCCGGGAAGCGCCGCGGGGATGCTGCTTAGGAAGGTGCCTTCCCATCACTGCCCTCTGTAAGCAGCCTGACAACTCGGAACGATTTATTTTCGAAGCCCGAGCCGATGCAGAGCGCGGCACGGACCCGAGAAGCGGCGCGGTACAGCCGAGAGCGCACACGGACGGGAAACGCGACCAAGGGAACGCGCTGGGCACCACGCGTGCAATACCAGCGCAATGACTGCTCTGTGCCACTTCCGAAACTGCTGAGGAAAGGCAAAGCAGAAGCTAAAGGAGGCAAATGTCGCCGTCTCCATGTCCGGACCCGAGGGCATCTCATTCCAGGCTCCAGCCTTCACGCACTAGTTCCAGTGAAAGGGGCAACGAAACCCATGTATTACCCTGGCTTCTACATTCTTATAATATCAATATATGCATTTTATAGAAGTTTTAACATCTGATGAGGTTATACGTGAAAAGGCTGTGCTCTGTCTTGCTAGCTTGAGGGGAAGTATTTTCCTCCAAATCATCCACAGTTCATGCATAGTTAAGAAAGCAGTAGCATTATGACAGCAGTTAAACTACTACTAATAACAAATCCAATACGTTAACCAACACATTTAGTGCACATTCTGGATGGAAAATGGCTTTACTTAGACATAGCCAAAATACATCAATGGAGCTGTTAATGAGGGATAAGAAAGTACTTTCCAAGAAAACCTTTTTTTAAAAAAAAAAATCCTCATGGCAACCCAAGTAATACCTATATTAACTTAGAAAATGGGTGTTCAGAGTTTATAAATACAGAAGGGCTTTGCATGCAAGATTACATGTATTTCCAAATCTCAGACCTCTTCTAGGAAGGTTTGAGATTATGTAAGCCTATTAGGTCTTCAATTCGTAAGGCTTTGCCAAAGAACAAGATTGATGATCAAAGGTAAAGAATCCCAACCAATTATCTGGTACACACAGGAAAATAATACTTTTATACGTAGTCTATTCTAAAAAATAGACATAAAAGTTGCTCCCTCCCCCCCTCCAAAAAAGGTGTAATTTATATTTGGGTTGTGGAAATAACTTCTTCTCCTTATTTTCTCCTCTAGCTGTGTTTAGGGCACTTTCAGGCGTAACCAGTAAACCTAACAGGATTCTATTCTTTCCTAAGTAAGCACTAGTCCTCAAAAATCAAGAAATTGCAGTTGTATCTGAAGTGACTTACAACCAAAGGCAGTTCTCAAGACTTAGGTGGACTGCTCTAGAAGCATGTGATCATGTAGTATGTTGAAGTTTCTTTTTAAAATGGATTTGCTTCTGAGTATAGCTAGGTCCCTGCTATACAGCAAGATTCAAAAGCAAACTCCTAGGGTCAAATATCTCCCAGCAAAATTAGACAATCACCTCATGCAGAACTTGTCAAACTGTAAACCACAGGAGGCTGCAAATAGACCAAGAAAATACTGGGCAACTTACTTGGTTTTCTGTAAGAGATGGAAGGTAACAAATATTTGGGAATAAAATAAAGAACAATCCTATATTGTCTAAAATGTCTTCAAATAATTTGAAGGATTATTATTATACATATATACTGTAAATCTGAGCTCCTTTAAGCCTACAAACCCTAAGTTCAAGTGACAGCCCATATCAATAAAATTTATCTCTTCCTCAATCTGTACATTCACAGTGCATAAAACAGTACCAGCCCTATTAAATTAATATTTATGACAAGCCCAGTGAACCAGAAGACAAGCAGTATTTGCTAAGGCACAAATGCAATGTACAAATCTCACACAGTCGCATTGCCCACGTTTCTTAAAAATGAACTGCAGCTTGGAGGAGAAATTTGTTTTTGGGAAACACAAAAGACAGACATGCTGTGCCATGCTGGGAAGATAAATGAAAACACAAATACAATCAATGTAATTTATGGTTTTATACTGAATCTTAAGTGTTCTCAAGTTCGGTGCTTTCAGTATGTGCATGCAGCACTGTAAATACTCTGCCAGGTTTCTTTTGGGAATAGTTATGATCCTTAACGTCTGTCCCAACAATACCTCAGAGTACCTCAGGATATTTCTTCACTGTCTCAGTTCATGTTACAAGGGATTAGCCGGATATGTTGACTGACTTGGGTTTGCACTAACAGACGTGCTGCGAACAGCAGCAGTGTCAAGGTGGACACGTATGTATTTTATGACAGCCGAGGACCTTGGACTGACTACGGACAATAACTCCCAGGAAGACCATCAAAAGTCCACCATCGTGATCTGCTCAACAGCAAACATGTCCTGCTTATTTGAAAAAAGAAACAAACAAGAAAATCAAGACAGAAAAGGGGAAGATAACCATCAAAACAAAAAACATCCACAGAAATGTTTACTAGGCTTCTTTATTTTTAACTCTTTCTTTAACTCTTTTACCAAGAAGAGAGAAAACAGGTAACATTTCAGAAGTCCAAAGAGGTTAAAGAAAGAGAAAAAAAAACACCAAAACAAACAAAAAACCCCATACACACAACAATACTTCTTTCCACATACTGCCAAGTAATGATTTTTTTTTTTTTGCCACATCAGTGATTTGGCTTTCCAAACACAAATCCTCCAAAGGTAAAATTAGTGGTTGTACAGGACTTCTAACACTCTAAATATTGTTCTGATACTTCTGATTGGAGAAACTTGGTGTTCCAGGAGGCTGTACTGGGGCAGTAACTAGAGGAGTACTTTTCAAGACATCTCAGGATGCTGTCAAAGAAGCCTACCAGTCAGGGAGAAATAATACATTGCAATCTGCACAGTGAACCTTGACTTGGAAGACTGGTAGGAAGAGAAGCTTCATCAAACACATAAAAGGCTACACTAATGTTTCACAGCTGAACTGTTTCATATACCAAACTACATTCTTCCATCAAAAAGACATAAAACTACAGGTATATTTTCCATGAGCTTTTACTGAAAGAAAAGTAATCTGCCTGGTGGAAGTAACAGTAAAATCTGCTCTCCCCCTTTGCCCTCCTGTGCTTCCACCCCCCAGGATAGCTGAGATGTTTTAAATACTGTATTTTGGGCAGCAACATTCCAAATCTTTCAAATATTTGAAAGCAACATTCCCCTTTTGAAATACTTGGGGATTTTATTACTATTTCTGCTAGGAGTACAGTAATTAACTGCTGCTTACCTACCCTTAAATATGACATTCAGGAGAAGGAATCTAACAAAACATACCTTGATACTCTAGGGAATTACCACACAGGACCATTTGGCAAACTCACCCTTTATCCATCTCTTTGTCCACACAAAATTACCCAAGGACACCAGCCTCCTTAGCACAAAAACCCCAGCACACATCCAGAAAATACCCAGCATACCCCACCTTACTGCATACAGAACTGCATGGAAAAAATCTTGCTCCTAAATACACACCTACCACTGCAGTGGCAAATCACTCCTGATATATAAAGAGAATGGCACTTGTCTTGAAAATTGCCTCTCCACAGTGAGCTATGGAAATAACACTTTATTTCATGAAGTGAAAGTGCTGAGCAGCAATCCAACAAGCAGAAACCATAATTTTTCAAAATGTATTTTTTTAAAAAAAGATTAGCTGATTACTGATAATCTTAAACATTTAAAGAAACCCATTCACAAAGTCAAAACTTGGTCTTCAGTGGTTAAAGTACCAGAGGAATTTTGGCACATAGTCTTTTTACAAATTAAGTATTGTTTTACACGTCCCAAATCTGTTAGTCATAAACATTAGCAGAGGAATACAAATCACAACTTTTTAATAACCCTGCAGTAATTCTGAACTTGTTCATCTGAACTTATTTAGCTTGTTTTTCCTTCATGACTGGATAAAGCAGGCTGCAGTGCCAGGTCTTGGCTCCATCAGTTGCTCATTAAACAAGATCTGGAATTTAGCATTGGATTGAATACACATGGGAACTCATGTGAAGCTGCTCGTATATCATTGATAGCTCCGTTGCTAACACAGAGTTTATCCAAGACCGTACATTTTTCGTTGACTTGAACAAAGCTGTTCACCATCCTCTGTTTTTGACGTCAGTGGACAACTACCCACTAACAGTATCTGTCACTACAAAATGCTTGGAATTTCCTCACTTATAAAAGCTGGAAAGTTTCAAGTACAGACCTATCATTAAAAAACAAAACAAAACAAAACATTATTAGATTTTTCAGGATAAGATTATTTTGTGAATATTAGGAGAAGACATTTTCATTCTCACTGAATATTTTTTCCAGTAATTTTTCAGACAAACAACATCACTGACTGTAAGGAATGGATGTTTAAAAACAATTTTCCTATTCTGTTGCTAAAAGCTGTGGACTCAAATGTATGATAAATCCTCAACATAGAAGCACCACAGTGAGGTGATTCAGATTTTTCCCGTTAACTGGACACCACTGTTATTCCAGGAGGATCTAAGTTGGATGGTATCTCTTATTTAGGAAAAATGTAGAAAACCACACCCCAGCACCTCACAAACCACGCTGTTCATATCCCCTGCCTCTTTTCTACAACTCCTTTATTCTTACAAGCCCATTTTGCAAAAGGCCATCCTGGTGGAGAGTCCCTCCAGGGCTCAGAACAACACGCAGCGAGCGCTCCTTTCAGGTGAGCCCTGTGCAGGCTGAGGGGGTTCGAGGCAGCAGCACAACAACTGACTGGATGTGCCCAGTTCAGACACACAGAACCGGTCAGGGAAAGCAGAGGTATTCTACCCCCGTGGAGGCTTCTGGGCCGGCAGCCACGCATTTCAACCTTGATCTGAAAACCAAGCTGCTGCTTTGCAAACACACCGCTCGCTTCTGACCACTCCGATTTGGCCGAAAGCAAACAAATGTATCAACAAACCCCGTGCCTCACTTGTACAATGCAGTGGAAATTCCCCTTTTTCAGTGTGTCAAGATACCATCAGCTATTAGTCCAGAGACAGGCAGTCGTGTTTAAAAATCCAGTTTTAGTCTTCTACAGAACTCTGTATCTACTATCTTGAGGCTCCCGTCTTCTTGTGTTTCCATTCTTTTCTCCATGAAATCACTTTTAGAAAGAGCAGGTTTTTCAGGGTACTCATATTTTCTATATGGCATTTGTATAACGTGTCTATCCATGCCACACTTATAAAAATAAGCATGTCTGTCTCACTGTAAAGGTGTGATCGTGTTACTGTGTTTATAAGACATAGCCCACATCCGAAATACCAGATATCTGTTGCTTCAGGTGGTTGTGGCAGATCACAGAAATTACATAAATGACTTATTCTCCTCTTGAAATCAAAGCTGTGCAATTCTGCACTTTTCCAATTATGTCATCCACCTATGAAGGAACGTCACTATTCATTGATTAGATTACTAAGAAATTGTGTTGTTTTGATTTTCTACATGCAAAGTAAACAAACTCAGATAATATTACTTGCTTAATCGCTTCACTTCTAGAGATATAAAATAGCATATACCTGAGCCGCTTTATATAATAAATTTTCTCCCTTTCCATGAGAGAATGGACAAAAGAAAAATAACTTATTTTTTAAAAGAAAAAAAAGGAGAAAAATCCTAAGGACTACTTTGTCATGAGCAGACAAAGCAAAAGAAGCATTGAAGAAATGCTTGCTAAGGACCCCTTTCAGTTCACAGAAAGTATGTGTATTTCTGTTCTCAAAAGGCAAATCACTTATTTTGAAGTGATTGCACTAAGAAAAGTATATCTTACCAAAACAAAAACTAAATTCTTGCAAAAAACCTGCTGCTGCTTCAGCTGCTTCTGAAAGCAACTTCATTTTTCACAACTGCATGATCTCTGAGAAGCAATTCCAAGGAGATGATATGATCTGATCTTTGGCTCCAAGGCCATTCCCATATGTACTTTAGAAATAGTGCCCACACTGGCTTTACAGCCCTGAAGTTTTGTAGAATTTTATCTTCTGAGTGAGCCTCATCCCTCTTATCAGGGTTCTCCCACTCTGCAATTGTTACATTCTTTCTTTGAAGATGTTAAGACAGAACCAACATCTTTCCAATGAGAGGGATCTGACTGGTGATCTCCCCTCCCTCCCCCATTTCCATCCATTTGAGTATTTCTGTGTGTATATATAAGTGGCCAGATTTCATCAGAGGAAGATGGTGAACATTGATCAGTTGGACAAACCTGATCTATCAAGCATTCAAAGAAGCTGCCTCTCTGTGGAGCAACCAGAAAAAAACTAATGTGTGTAAAAGATGTCCTATACATGTCTTTCCTTAATTTGAGGAACTTTAGTGCTTTTAGTATAAGTGCTTAGCACTTTTTTATAAGTGCCTTCTTTACGGAGCAGCAGGAGATAGTTTCTGCATTTCATTAATATGTGAAGCCTAGATCCTGCTTTCACATTAACTTTCTTGTGATAGGGAGGTACTCTGTAAATGTTCTTAAATGCTCTTAAATGCTTCCCTTGCCTGGTGAGAGCAACAGTGATAGAAGTCTCTATCTCCATCAAATGGAAGCCAAACGCTCTTTAACATGAACCATGCTGGCTCAAAACACCTATTTCATGTTAGCTCCCTGTGTTGCTCCTGTTGTTTCTCACCCAGATGATGTAAGACAGTGTGTTAGGTAAGACAATGCAAAAATCACAGTAACATACCCATTTATCATAAATGCTTTTGTTGTTGAGTCAACAAAACAGCCTACAGCATACCCAGGATAATTCTAAAGTAGAATGCTATCCAAATCCACAAAACCAGATTGCTTCTTGTACATAAATTTCTTCAGAGCTCGCCTGCACATTTCTACAGCAATTTCCACCAATGGCCTACATTAAAGGACTTAAAATACAAGATCTCATCCCTGTACGTCAGCTGATCTACAGCAATGTTTTGTATGAGTTGTTCTTCTTGGCAGTAAATAATTCAAAGTCTTTTAAAACTCCTTCAATGAGGAGAGACTGAATTTAGCACTATGCAAACAGAAATGAGAAGTCCACATTAAACACTTTCTCCAGGCACTGGAACACTCAAAGTTGAGTAATTATGACTCCCCGTGGTTTCACAGGTTAAGAGAAACTAAAGAACAACTTTGAAGTTGCTTGTTGATGTCACAGATTTAAGTGTTTTATGTACTTGCCATACCAAGTTCCTAAAATAAACTGTCTCAGAGAAGTTGCACAGGGAATAACGGCTATCCAGCCAAGGATCTTGTTTGCTGCAGTGTTTTCAGGCAGTGTAAGGGCAGAACAGAGTGGTAATGTCCCCTTCACACTGCCCCTGCCCCAGTAATTAGCACCACATGAACCTCCTGAACTGGAGGCTTCATACCAGACATTCACATTCAAGAGGTATGGATGGATCTCTGAGCCCGTCCAAATCAAACGTGATCTGTGGTTTATACTGCTATTGCCAAGAACTCTATTAATATCACATACTTCTAGTAGTTTAACTTCAGAAATACATGGAAAAGCATTTCAAAGTTGTTAAACGTACTGGCAAGGGAAAGAATTCTAATCAGCACCATTTCCTTCAGGTCAGTTTATCTTGACTATTAACTAGTAGACCTATCTATGAGCAGAAGACAGGAGTCTAAGGCAATCTAAGGCAAACTGTCTATCCCCAAGCCTTGCAGAGTCAGCAGTCAAATTAATCCCAGAATCTCTAAAAATACCAACTATTATTACTTTCTGTTAGGTATGGTAAATGATTTCTATAATTTTTACAATGAAGCAAACAGGAAAAAAAACAGGTAAGTTGAAGTCATAATATCACCACCAGTGGAAGAATGGAAGCCTTTGTTTCCACTCTGTCATGTCTTTGCAGGTGATCTTTAATTTTTGCTGGATATGTATTTCTGCAAAGTGAATAAAGACTTAGTAATCAATTTAATTAAACTCAGTAATAAACTTTCTTCCAGGTGTTAAAAACACTTAATGATTCAGATTCAGTTTGTAAAAAATTATGAGGTGTTCATTTAAAATCTTAATCCAAGAAGTTGCTCAGGTGCTGCAAAGAAAACCAAAGGCAAGCCTACACAGGCAGGGGCAGGCAGGGCTGTGTTCTCTTGCCTGTTTTGTTCCTGGCTGGCCAGACAGAAACCAGCTCCAGCCCAAAACACACAATCGTTTTCATGTGATGTGTCCAAGCTAATAGGCCTTATTTAGATACACCACTGCAATACTACTTCCATATAGCCACAAGATCAGAGCAGGCTCCTGTCACATGTCTCAGTGGCAGCTGAGCTCCACCACACATGCTGGGTTTGAAAGCTTTAATCAGTTTGTGGGGTTTGCTTTCCCTATAGCAAGTGACAATTCTCACAACAAATCCCTTGCTTTTAAGATTGTAAATATGCACTTTAAGACGCTTGGACTCGAAGAAATTAATATCTAGTTACAAATAAATCTGGGCTCAGTCCTGATAATTCTTGCCCTGACACAAAGGTCCTCTGAAATTCAGTGGGACTGTTCTCATGAGTACATCCAATGTCCAGGGGTAAGATTCTTAAACCAGCCCCCTGTCAATATCTTATTCTAAAAATCAATCTGCTTATACTGCAGTGCTGAAGTTTCATGGGATTCCGTACACAAACAAATACCAACAAGCATATCAGCACTTTCTCTAAACACTGCTTCCTAAAGTACTTAATGGAAGCCTGCTGCTGGAGATGTTTCACATACCAAGTTATGCACTCAGTTCACAGCACATACAAGTACAGTTACAAAAGCAAAGTCTAATTTTACAAAGGCTCCAAAATGATGTGTTCAATTTTTGACATGAATAATCACCTCCAGGAGCCAGTAGCCTGTGTGTCTACATCTTACTTACTCAATTGTCTGGTCAGGGAGCAAAAAGTAAAGTCAGAATGTAATTCTGGGGTTTTATTTTAAAGGTAACGGGACAGTTTGCTCTCAGGACACTACAGCACCAGGCACAGGCCACTTACAAAACATCCTATCTCATCCCATTTTGTCTTACCATATGACTGTCTCAAAATACAGGACAACAATGTACTACTGTGTGTTGTGTATCCTAAAACCACACAGGTAATTCAAGGATTTCCTGCTCTCACATCTACTTTTTTTCTGGTTCCTTTTGCCTCTGACTGACATCAGTAAGATACATAAGATGCTAATGAGATACACAAACATACTTATTTCACCATGTCAGGATTAGATCTAGTTGCTATAGATTTTTAGTTGTTTATAGAGTTTAGTTGTTTTTTCACTGTTGTTTAGTCACAGATTTGAATTGACAGACAAGCATTTTAATAGAAACAGCACTTGTTTTTAACAACGGAAGTACAAATTCAATGCAGAGTAACAAGAGTTACATTTCAGCATTCAGAGCCCTCAAGTAAGAGTTTAAGAGAATAGAAGCTTGGAACTGTGATAGAGGAAACTTCCACTAAGTATACAAGTCCAATTTCCAATTAATATAAACGAAAAGTGCCAAATTATAATCTAAAACAAAAACATCCCTCATTCTCTCCCCTCCCTGCCCCCAGTAGTTTAACAGTATCCAGCCCAATTTCTTTTGAAGTTGGTTGAGTAAACAAAGAGACAACTGACATTAAGATAATTTCAAAAAGATAGAAAATAGGATTAGAGATGAGGCAAAATGCAGTTTTGCTACAATTGACTGATGCATTTATGAAGAGCCTTGAGAGACACTTAGGTAAGGAAAGGAACGGTGACAATGCATTCTCTGTCCAAACATTATGGTTTCATGAAATAACCTTTTGCCTACATGAAAAGCACATCCTAAAAAAAAAAAAAAAAAAAAAAAATTAAAAACCCAAACAAAAGGCAGAATTTCTGGGAAGACGGACAGCCAGCTATGAAGCTTTCTAAAGAAATCTTGGTTTACATAGATACAAGAATGAGCTTTGTGTCCAGAACATGTTAAACAAATGAGAAGACTATGCTAGTACAGTTGCAGATATCTGCAGTCTGGAAAGGATCATCTCAGTGCAGATTTACATCTTCCCGGAGCAGATGTGAAACAAGCTGCAGCAGCCCGAGACTTACACGTGCTAAGCCTTCTACAGCAACTGCTCAGGAAAAGACAAAAGGAGGAAAAAAGGAGAAAAGTTGAATCACACCCCAACTAAAACTGTTTTTCGGGTACAAAAATCTTCACATAGGCTAAGGTCTACACAGAAGGATAGAGCTGCATAAATGCAAAACCTCGGGGTTTAAAAATGAGAGAGGAAACCTGAAGAGAAAAATGGAACTAAGTTTGTAGGGGAAAGAAACAAGAAAACAGGCAAACAAAACCAAATGTAAAGCATGAAGAAAGGATAAGTAAGAATTAAAAAAGGCAGTGAATCAGAACCATATCAGACCAGGGATCAATTAATACTGAACTTCATTTTCCCTTTGCTACCGATCTATTTACATTTAAACTATCAATAGTTGTATCTGTAGCCATAATAAACCGCAAATAAAATATCTTCCCTTAGTTTTTAAATTGCTTACAAAAAGTTGAAAACATTTCAGAAGTAAAAGATTACAAATTGGGGAACTTAGAAAAGATTTGCAGCTATCAATGAAGATAAAAACCAGATACAGACCTTCGCAAAACAGGAAAAAGTATTTTATAAAAGGACAGGATCAAACATAAGAAGTTGGAGGCTAAAACTCAGGTAAATGAATGCTGAAATACATATGAAAAATATTTCCTTTTTTTATAATTTGGGCGAAGGGTAGTGAAGAGAAGTAAAATTCCACTTCAAAGTTTCCCAAAGTTTCCCTTTTTATGAAGGCTAGTCCTTCCAACCTACAGCCACTACCAATCAGCTGCTTTACTAGAACTCTCACAAATTTTTGCTACTCCTTAAAATTCAGGTAAATAATCCAATTCAGAAAATAATCACAAGTGTAGACCAAACATTTTGAAGAATTCCAGAAAGAGTTGCACTGAAGAGGAACTCAGGGAACTGAAGACTGAATGCTATAGAGTTAATAGAGACTTTTCCACTGAAATATTATACCCATGCTTGCAACAACAGATGAGCATTCCTGAACTACTTTGCTACCAGAAAGTATGCACTTTATTGGCCTTATCATTGATAAGACATTGCTCAGGCCTTTCTAGTGCTCTAAACATGAAAATATTAAGTGAAAACACAACTGAAGCCCTGAGCAACACTAGAGGCATCATGATACACATTTAGCTGTCATCTGAGCTGTCAAAGTCTTTCAAGCTGCCAGAGACAGATGACCACAAGAATGCCCTGCTCTCCCGTTACCCCCCAAGGTTTTTCCTACAACAGCGCAGCTAGCACTCTACTGACTTCACTTTGTTCTGCAGTGCTACAGCAAATGTGGCCCTTTCTTCTTACTCACCATGGGGGATAGATGTGGATGACATCCTGGGGTCTGCTCTTCAGGTGAGCTGCTGTCTCTCTTGTGAAGAGGACTTTGAGTATTGGCTCCTCTTCATTGATGACAGCATCCTCAGGTGAAAGAGTAGAAGGAGACCATTCCAGCTGCTGGCAGATGGCAACTTGTATTGTGCACTCCTCAAATATTTCTAAGATCTTCACAATTAAAACACCGGATTTATCTGGAAAGAAAGTAAAAATGAAAAATAAAAACGCAAAGCCTGGATGAGGAGAAGGGAAGAAGCTCTGCCACCCTAAATATGTGCATCCCTCTGTGCTCTGCATATCTGTCTGACCATGATAAATCCACATAAAAGTAGAATACACAGCCTTATCAAAACACCTATGTTAAGCTTTTGCAGCAATTTTTGTTTTTCTCCATAGATACTATTAATTGTAAAGAAAAAAGTGCACCTGCACTTCTTCCAAATACCAATGAAATCACAAACTCCCTCCAAGAAGCCCTCTCCCACCACACCTGAACTTTTAAATCTTAAAACTCATTGACTTTGTTCAGTCTTTTTTATTAGATACTGCAAAAATGGACTTATTTAAAAACAGAATAATCAAAAATTGTGTTAAAAGTGAACTTCCATTTGCTCTCCTTGACCTTTTGCAAAGCAGCAGCTGTCAGGAACCAAGTCAGAAGAGTACAAGACTGATGATTTACATTAAGGGACAAATGTGGAAAAACAGGAGTAAGATTCACTGCCTAAAAATAATTTTTGCAAAACTGATCACCCATTTTATCAGAAGGCAGTCAGAAGGCTCTCTTGTTTTAAATCAACATGAACAGACACAAGCATTTACACAGACTGATTCTCTGCACTTTTTTCTCTGCTGAATAAGAAACAACTTTGCACTGACATGAAATTACTCTTAGGTCCCATTGCACTCTGCACAGGGCAACAACTACTCAGACAGACCTTGGTCTGAGCTGTAACACTGTGTAAGATTTATTCTCATTCTCACCTGGCCTTACTCAGATCTGCACTCTGGTCACCGAGAGAAGAATAGTTGTTACCCTGCCAAATGCTACAAGCATTTAGCGGGGCAGAAAAGGGTCCCAGAGCCCCAGTTCTACCCTTTTTGATTTACAAGTTGCATTGGGAAAAACACAACATCCCAAGAAAAACAGCTGATATAAATTATTGTCTTCCCACAGCAAAGAAGAAACAGGGGAGGAACAGTGAACGTGATACTGGAACTTAACAGCAGAGCTGTACTAGTTATTTGTTTGTTTATTTTAAGGCTCATTTCACAACTATGAATGTTTTTCCTCTGGAAAATAAATCAAAATATTTTAGTTTGAGTTTATGAGAAACTTCAAAAAAAATTAACCCAACCCTCAAGAAACCCAAACCAAGGAAACTGGGCCCTAAAACCCTTCAAATTTATTCAATAAAGTTGAATTCTACAAAAATAAAATAAAAAATTCTGTCCCTGTCTTTATTAAATTTCATACTGAAACTGAAATAAAGCAATTTGGAAATATAAAATTGAATTGTTCTCAAAACCACTTTCATGTGAACCTATTTTTCATCACATGCAGCATCCTTCTGCACAGCATTCTGCTTCTCCAGAACTGGTATTTTCCAGCTGCATAAAGGGTTCCACCAGACAGTCTGACACAAGATGTACATAAGCCACTTCTGTCCAAGCCATAACAGCTTGACCTCCTTTTCCAGACCTGAGAAGTAGGAAAATCAACCCTTCCTGCCAAGTCCTTCGAAACTGACTGATGAAGAGAGATGGTTGTCTCTGCTGCTGCTCCTCACTTCTCAGAGAAAGCTGTTAAGCATCACAGTGCCACTGCAGACACTCACTACACTGGGATAATGTTTGCTTATGTGAAAATTCTGAGAAGGGTGAGCACTGACTAGTTTTCTATGCCTGAAGGGAAGGGCTTAGAATATTCACACTTGAATTCTGTTTTGCCTGACTAGCTGCAGTTGTGGTCCTCTCTCAACCCCAAGTCATTTGGCACGCATAAACAAATTCTGCTAACCACAAAAATTCTCATCCTTTAAAGTAACTAAGCATTTACCTCTTCCCTCCAGACATACAGCACAATTTGCATTTACATCCACTTTAAAAACCAAGTCACAAAAAAAAAATCAGTTTCAATTTTCAAACACACCAACAGTTTATTAAAAAAAAAAAGTATTAAGACAGCTTGTGAGAGAGACTGCTCATCACTTCTGAACTAGGCATTTCTTACATGCAGAATTTTATGACCACTCTTACTGGTCAGCAGTTTATAAGTTACTCATCTGATACAGCAGGCTGAAGACAATGAATGACAGCCTAATTACATATTTCTTTAAAATAGCTCTGTCTGTAAAACAGTTAAAAATACTAGGCAGCTCAAGAACTATATCTGTATGAAAGTTTCTAAAAGACACTGGAGTAAAAAATATTGTACTGAGACACCAGAGTCTCTTGCAAGCCTAAAGTTGGTGGAAACACTGGGAGTTGATACTAAATGAAGCAGAATGCTTCTACACTAAAAGCATCTCAATTTCAACAAGTAGCCAAGTCTCACACTTGGCACACATGCACATTCTACAGAACCACAATCTATTTGTTTATTTAGATGCACAGAGATAGTTTAGTTTAATTACCCTGAAATTATTATTGCTGATGGTAGTGTTCTCTTGAACAACATGGAAAAGCACTTTGGATTGCTGGCACATGATGAAACACCTAAGTTCAGAATGTAGCTTTGGTTTTAATACATTTGGCTCTTTTATTGTTATGTCAATCAAAAAAAAAAATCAAACTTATGTGGCTGCACACTGAAGGGCAAATTTGTGGGTGAGGAGACAGGCTGGATCACTGCACATTCTATGGTTTCCAGAGTTTACTTGTTTGTTTAGCCATGTGAAAAACTCACTTTTTGCAGTGCTCTCCTTCACCCTCAGATAACTTACATACATTTCCACTTGCTTACTGAAGTTATCATTCACTTACTTTAATTTGCAAAGCAGAATTACAGCCCAAGAAAATCAAAACCAGAGATGTGCATGTTTCACGGCAATACTGAGTCATCCTGAAAACGTGCAATCAATAACTGTGCTGCAATTGTGCCATTCCTACACTGCAAATTTCTTCATTTCTCATTCTGCTGCCCAGAATACTCATCGATTTCTTCAGGGTTAGTTTCTAGGAAAATTAATGAGCTAATTCAGCTAACTGCAAAGCCACTTCCATTTACTTACTTCAAGGTTATCTTTATTCTCCCACTGAAAGACAAGTACATGTGCATACTTGCTGAGAGTGAGCATACAGCTGCCTGAATGCATTTAGGAATCTTCCATGAAGGAGCAATCAGCAATTTGCGGACTGCTTAACAAAGCTCTTATAGAACTGTAGAAGATCTGAAGTTGAAAGGGACTTGTAAGGATCCTCAAGTCCAACACCCTTCTCCTCACAGGATCACCTGACACTAAATCATACAACAAATGCTCCTTGAAATGACAGGCTTGGTGCTGTGAGAAGTCTGTTCTAATGATCGACCATGCTTGCAGTGAAGGACCTTCTCCAAATATTCTATCTGGTTCCAGATGCCTCTGCAAAGTGAAATGCTTGAGGGAGATAAAGATGGAAACCCAGATCAGCCTGATCAGTGTGAGACACAGGTGCATTTCTTGGCAAAGCCCTGGGTGCTCTAGCTCAGGTGACAGAGGGCTGCTGCAGTTCACTGGACCTGGAACTCAGCCTAACATGGACAGCTGCCCCTTCCAGCATCTCTCCATAGTCTCCACAGAGTCAGCTGGAAAGCCAGAGAGAACACCCACTGACATAGGATCAAGGATCATTTGAAATAACTGGCCCCCTCAGTATAAACAGAGGGTTCATTCATCCCAAGGGAATGAAGTGTAATTCAATCACTAATACACCAGGCTTAAGGTGCCACCAAAAAAAGCCAGAAAGGCACTGATAAATCCGAGTATGAATTTTGCAGAGGTATTTGAGATGTACAACATGTGCCCTCTAAAGAACACCATCTCAAAGGAGGGGATCAATCACCAAGGCCTGTAATGCTCCCTCACTTCTCACAGAATTTTCCATAAGAAGAGAAATCTTCACAAAGAAATGGCAGTAGCATACTGGCTACTACTGAATCAACATATTGGTCACTGGGACGGTGTACCAGAAAAATCAGGTACCAGTTAGGAGCTAGATTAGTTACATCACCCTTTGCAGAACACCACTGTGATAAATGAGGGTGTTGCCACCCTCTGAAAAGCAACAGACAGAAATCATTGCTAGACGGACCATGATCAAACAAATCAGTTCCTCCACACCTTGCAAGTGATCCAGAAAGAGTGAAATCCATGAGAGAGATAGACTGGTGGGAGGAATGAGCCATTTTAAGCAGGGAAGCATCTTTGGTGAAGCCTTGCTGTGATGGGCAAGAATCTCCCTCACCTCCCAGACAAGAAACAAGAAGTTCTGACAAAGATGAAGAAATCCTGATCCAAACCTAGGCAAATGGAACACCAACTTCTCACTGCTACTATTAGCAGAACCTTTGAAATCCCAGGGAAAGGTCTTTTTGGCAACAGTCACAATGGAACAAGCCTGGCAATGACCTTGGGCATAATTTCCAAAAAAGCTTAATGATCCATAATTTTGTGATCAAAACAGGTCTATGCCATATGGATGGATTCAGAAAAACAGCCAATAACTTCTTGGTAAGAGAAAAACTTACTTAGAAGTACTAAGAACACAGTAATTCTGTAATTCAGTAAATTCTGGTTAAGAAAGACCCCGAGTCAGAGATCTGTGGAAGGTGTTCGGGAGAATATTTTGTGAAAATATCATCAAATTATCATCAAACCCTGTTATAATTTTTTCTAGGCATTTTGGTAGCTCTTGTCACTGCCAGAATCCGGATCCTAAGCTAGAGGCACTTTGGTTTAACCACCTAGCAGATCTGCTCTGACATAGTTAGTTATTTAATACCAGGTGTCCTCTGGGGTGCTGGTCTCTCCCTCCAATTTGCAACCCAGACATGAAGTAGCTCAAAGATAATTCCAGTGCCTGGCAGATGAAAAAACAAATTTCACACTGAATGCATAAGTTTCCTTGGGTACTTATTTTCATTTTTGTTTATTACTTAAGTACACAGGACAATGCTGCCATTCAGTCATATATCATAACATCAAAATATACTTTGACACAGTACTTTGTAGATGCTCTGCATTTCCTCTGAATTCCAGGAGGGTTAAAAAGAAACAAAAAGAAAAAAAAAAGAAGGGGGGGAGGGGGAAATGGCAAAAAAAAGCTTGCCTTTCCTTTGGGGCTCACAGACCCTGAGGTCTTGAGACCTTTAAAGACTTGAGATGACTCTATGGTCTCTGGCAGACTGAATGCCCCTTATCTTCAGACCTAACATAACAGCTTCAGAGCAGACACATATATTTAAGCCACATCAACACTGAATGTACGTGGTCACAAATGATGCACTGGCCATGCCAAGGGCAGCCTAAGAGCAAGGCTAAGAAGAAAACCAGCCTGCTTTGACTCTCAGCAACCAAAAAGCAGTTTGGAGACAAGAGAAGGAAAAAAACAACACTGAAGAGCACAATTTAAAAAAACAAATGTTCAGACATTCTGGCTTCAGTGCCTGAAATACAACTCTAAAGTTTGTTTTAATAACTCTGCAACTACCAATAAGGAAGACAAATGAGGAGAAAAATATAGAAATTATGATCTCTTGGGAACCACATATTTTATGTTTCTCTAGTGACACAGTGGCAGGAAGCTGAACATACTGCAAGGAGAGGATCCATGGAGCTTGTATGTATGTATGTATGGAAATGCATCAAATGTCAGTGTCAGTAAGACCACATGCAGTTTCACCTCACTCCAGTGAATTTTGCTAAAATGCTACTGTTCGAGTGCTCCAAAAGAGCACCTGTAGCCTTAAATAGAAAGTTCACAAAGGAAGCAAGCTCTCTTTAGAGCTGATCAATAGAACTCCAGCAGCAGAGCAGTCTCTACAAGACCTACAGAGCAAGATAGAGTGTTTCAGGACAGCAAACCGAATTCTGCATGTTTTGAATGTGTCAGCTGGGATAGCCAGTGCACGTCCATGCAGCTCAGACCAGCAGAAAAGTAACGCCACATCAACAAGAGCAAAACAAAGCCAAGTTTAGTCCATGACAGCAGGTACTCCTGAATTTTTCAATTTTCCATGACATTTTCCTGAAAACTTAAAAATCTTGCAATGTTGCAAGAAAGCATCTCACTCACAGGGCTGAAGGGTTTGATGTGCCCATCTGAATATAACTGAATGTAACAATCACACAACACAGAAGGCAGAAATAAATTCATGAAGTGCCAATGCAGAAAACAGTGAACTACAACAACACAGACCAACATCTTAGAAACACAAAAGAAAACTAGTGCTTAGGAAAATGCTAAGCAGTGAATGGCTCTGCTCCACTAAGCATCCCAGAAAAAAACCCAACTCATATCCAAGCAGGAAGGAAAACAGAATAAAAATTATTGCTATTATTGTGATAATGAAGAGTCTATAGTTACAAGGACTATATACATACCTATAAGTATACATGTGAGCTATCATAAAAAGAAAACTGACAAAATAAAAGTCCTCAGCCACAAGTCTTACCTCGCAAGTCACATGGATAAGAGAGACAAAGCAAGCATGACAAGAGGCAAAAGGAAGACTATTTCTCCACTTTCCTTTTAAATCAATTTAAGAATTACCCTTATCCAAGTAGAGCTTTCTGAATAAAGCCATGACAAACACATACGAAGACACAAGAGAAGAAGATGAGCTTGCTTGAAGCCACACTAATATTTCAAAAACTGCTAACAAATACATGCTTTGTGCAAAAATAGTGAGGACAACTTGTTCCTACCAGCCAAATAGTCACAATTTCTTATCTTAGTGATATCTGAATGATATGGGAAAAGGACAGATACTTTAAGGAAAACCAATTACCATTACTTTTGCTCAAAGAACTATAAAACGAATAGTATACATGAACTGCAGTTTATAAGAAAATTTCTACTGTACCTGACATATTTAGTTGACATTTCTAAAAAACATGGTTGAGAAGTTAAGTTATACTTTTTCTTAACTGGGAAATTATTCAGAAATATGCAGTATGCAAAATACAGGTGTTACACTCAAGTCAAATTTCTACTAATCCTAGGTAAAAGCTTTTATAAAATAACCTTTTTCACTGAAAGTACAAAAAATTGTGGGCAATTAAGGTTCGGAATAGTACTCACTGCACAAAGAATGAAAGTTACTCTCTACCTTTGGTTCAGATGAATAGGTCAAATACACATTATGGAATTAGGAAGGAAACAAAGAAAATTCCACTTTATGCCTTGATTAATAAAGCAAACTAGCAACACTCTTCCAAATTTGTCTCACTCTGTTATTTTTTTCAAAGGCCTTATTTCATCCCAACATCATTTAACTTCCAATTGTCTAATGTGGTTCCAAAACTGCAGTTAGCAGACACCCTCGTGGAACATCACATACTATCTGCAGTGGAAGAATAGCCTACCACTTTCTGGTTCAAGCCACAAAGTTTTACTTTCATTCTTATGCGTAAAAAGTATAAAATGTCAAACTACATGTATAAAAACAAACAAACAAAATCACTCTTTTGTTTGGCATCCAATTATTGTTCTTCCTCCTCTCTCATGTATAACTTGCAGGTGCAGGCATAACAAACACAGCAAGCAGGCAGATACCAAGGAGACAGACCCTTGTAATCCAAAGTCAATGCTGAAAACCAGGTCTGGATTACAAGGCTTTCACAGCCTGTACAAAACCATCTGGTTGCTATTCTGATCTATATATGTTGTTCTTCCTGAGCTGGTAACTTCTAAAGTCATTCAAGAAGATTTTTCTCAGAAACACACCAAGTCTCTCATAGGCATGATGGCTTCTTGCCACATTTACATAAATTTTTAAAAGTCTGCTGAATTTGGCTGTGCTTTAAACACTACACATTCTTTATAAGAACATATGTAAGCTACTTGAAGAGACTTTGCATGTTATCATTGTTTCTCATAGGAAAATAAAAATAATACTAAGAACTCTTGCTTGAAGAAGACAAGTTTACATTTGATTTTTTCTTTTCCAATGCTGCAATAAATTCAGACAGTTGCCTAGGAAAAAAAACCTAGCCACTTGCCATGTCCCTAATTTATAGTATTAACTCTTAAGTAATTAAAAAAAGCTATCAAGATCTAAGAAAATAAGCAACAACTAGCAAATCTCAGATTTCTGTCTATTTAGAAGAATTTTACACAGTAAAGGAAACCCTGTTAAGAGTTACCCATGTCTTCTTCATCATGTATATGTTTCACGGCACTCAAACTGCTAAAATCCTTTCTTTCAATCATTTTAACTAGTCAATGAAACTGGAAGAGGAAAGTGATTATTTATACCCTCTTCTGTAAGCCTTTCAGCCTTCCTGAAAATATGTTACATGTGAAACCCTGTCCTCATCTCCAGGGCTTCACTATATTCTCCTCATGTATATGTTCCACTTGCCTCAGCAAACTGAAAATTTGTTGCCCCTTTAAGGTCACTTTTCCCTGAGAGGAAGGAGCAGTTTAGAAGGAAAGATCAATGGTTTTGCTTTATTGTCAGTCCACTACTCAAATTCAGCTGTAACACAATCTTGAATCTTAACCTTGGATCAACAAATACCAAATCTTGCATCAGATTACAAATGCCAGAGAAAAAAATGTTTCTGCATTGAAAGTAAAGAGCTGCTTTGATGATAGCTGCAAGACAAACAAAACCAATAGATAGGTAGAATGCATAGAAAGCAAAATTTCAGAAATTGTGGTAGGAATCTACATGAGTTTGCTTTAAATATTATCAGTATAGACAGGAAGGTTGTCTGACTGTAACTTGGAAAACCACTATTTTTTTTCTTCCAGCAGATGTTGACAGGAAAAAGGTTTGGGTTTTTGTTGTGGGTTTAGTTTTTTTTCTCTCTCTCTCTCTTTCAACTGTCCAGATCTCCTCTTTGCCCAAACAGGAAACTTCATGGGGAAGTTGCAGCACTGCATACAGAAAAAAGGCTGCAAATGGTCTACAAGCCCTTGCACAGAGTACCCTCAAACCATCAGTCTGGCTGATCACAGTCACTGTTACATGCGCTGCACCTCAGCCCCTCCTTTTATATCTTGTGGAGAAGAGAAANGCATAAAATTCTGCAACATGAAATGTCTAATGGGGGTGACAGCTGGAACTTCTGGAAACATTTCTCCTTAAATCTCATATGTAAGGAGGACTTTAAACCAATCTCATTTGAAATTGCTCCCTGCTGCNTTGGATTCATGGCAGAGCCTGACATTCTCCTCTTAGAGCTGAACCACAGAAAGTATCCAACCAATGCTGTGTAGCACAGGCAAACTCTGGTATTCCCTCCCTTCAGGTCTCTGCCTGGTATGGTTACCTTGATTTACAGAAGTGGGATTCACCTTGCAGAAACCCATATCCTTAGTGAGTACCTATCCCAACAAAGGGACCAGCTGTAAAACAGGACTCTGCCCCCAAAATTTTCAAAATCTGAGAAAGCACAAAGGTTTCTTCTACACTGCAGAATGAGTCAGCCAAAGTGAGACCCTGTGTGCTGCATAAACACCAGAATGTGCGTGCTGAAAGGAGGTGCTCTCTTCTGGGCAGTGATTCATCCCAGTGACCAAGAGACAGCCAAACCACAGTGGTTACTGACAAAAAGGGGTCAGGGAGGTAACAGACAGAATTTTTAAAAAACCAAAAAAAACCAAAAAACAAAAATAACAAAACAAAACAAAAAACCAAACAAACAAAAAACTAGGGGGTTTTGAGTAATATGGGCATAGATAAAACCTAAAAGTAAGCAACAGCAAAATAAAGGCATAAAATTCTGCAACATGAAATGTCTAATGGGGGTGACAGCTGGAACTTCTGGAAACATTTCTCCTTAAATCTCATATGTAAGGAGGACTTTAAACCAATCTCATTTG
>VWZN01002808.1:182064-197734 GCA_013396955.1 Regulus satrapa
GCTGCTTTAGCAATGAACTTCTGGTCTGCATGTCTATGGAATATCCAAAATGACGTGACAGCTCTCTGGGCAACTAAGTTACTTCAATCCTCCACATTAATCTTCAGGATTCTTTAGTGACTCAAATGAGTTTGTTATTTGAAAAGTTCCTTCCTTTAATTCTGTGCCGAAGTCAGAAACAATCCTGGAAATAGGGTGACTTGGAAATATTACTGGGCAAAACAGAGGGGAAACAAAATTCAAGAAGATTCTTAGATTAGTGAGAAAGCCTTAACTTGAACCTAAAGAGTCGAAAGCTGAAAAGTGGCATGCATCTGCAGTGCTGACACTTCACATTCCTGACTAGAAGCAAAGAGAAGGTTATCTAGTTACATTACTAAAATTTCAACCATTCCAACCAGTGTTCTCCGAACCAAACACCAATTTCATTTTGGTGACACAAAACATTATGGCCCTTCTAAAAATACAACTATCAAAAATAAATTTTGCCCTAGATGAAAAAGTATCCCCAAAATATTATCAGGGCTTAAAAGATTTAAAAGATTATTTTATAATCATTGTACTTTGGAATAATGACTGAGAATTGGAAGTGAAATTGAAGCTGTGAAGTTGAAGTGTCTTCCTAAATTTATGGCATGTTCAGCATTTTTCAGAAATTGTAGCAATTGCTTGCAGGGTAAGTGAAATAGTAGTTTGTCCTAAAGACTTCTTGCACATTTTTTATTATTATGGAAAAGGCACATCCTAGAAATAGTTCATCTTCTGCCAAAACCAAATCATCTTAAAGACACTCATCAGAATTTTTTAAATGTACTTAAGAATAGACCAAGGTATTTTCCCATAGCCTTTTTCTCATAAAATGCTAACGAATTCTGACTCATTTTCTGAAAGAAAGAAGAAGAATCAAAGAAAGGAATTCAGCCAGGGGCAGATGTTTAGCATGGAATATTTCAGCCTAGAAGTTGGTCTAACAAAATGGTGAGCAGCCAAACACAAGGTTTTGTAATGACACATGTAAAACTAGGACAAAAAGAATATTAGCATATTAGCAATGTTGCAGGTCTGTTGCTACAGAGTACACTAAACATTTTCATTTTATTAAAAAGACAAGCCTATCCAATATCTGTTTCTGTTCTATATTTGAGAAGCAGCAAGAGGATGTCCTCATACCACATAGGAATAATGAAGTAACCTCCCATGGTTTCAAATAAGCATGTCTGTACAATTTTCAACATAGCAGTCCTGAAAAGAGCTGGCTAAATACATCTCTGGCTCCCTGATGTCACTTTCTAGAGTGTATTCAGACACTGGTGAAATTCCAGAAGACCAAAAGGATGATGAAATTATGCTACTATTCAGGAAGGGCAAACAAAGCAGCTTACAATAAATGGAGACCAACTAGCCTGACATTAGATCTAGGCAAAGTGGCTGGAAAATAAGTAAGGAATTAAGGTCAGAAATACAACGTGCTATTCCACATGGGTGGCCTTTAGAACACACAATATGCAAATGGCCAAGGGATGTAAACCCTCTAAAGTTCCAGTGAGAAACTGAGACCAAGCTTTAGCCAACAGAAGATGTAACTTCAAATCATACAACCTTTTTATGAAAAATCAACCATTTTCACTATGATAATTTGATAATATAATATGATAACTTTGAGTGGAATGCAAAAAAAACCCCACATTTCTGAGAGCTAACTTTGTGAATTACAAATTTACAAAGCAGTTTCTCAGGGCTTTTTACCAGTGGAGAATTATAACTCAGTAACAGCAGGACCTGTAAGTAAACACTCATGCTATTAAATGGTTTAATGAGTGACATAAAGAAACTGTGTGAATACCACAAACTCAAGCAAATCTGTGACTAAAAGAAGATGGGCTTGAGTTACACTGTGATCTGAACAGCATGGTTAGCTGGACTACTTAAGTAAAATCAGCCAGGATATAGCACAAGTACTTCCCTATATTTAGGCAGAAGAAACAGAAAGAGTAGCTGGAGAGTGGGAAACAGCATTTCAGAAAAAAACCATCTCTAAAAGTTACAAAGTCATACTGGACAATCAATTCAAGGTGAAGTCCCAGCATCATGCTATGACCAAAGCCAAACCAGACTCCAACACTTATCACAGGCCTTGAATATCCAGGAGACTGAGAAGTGAACTGGACCTGAGTTTTAATGAGACTAAAACTGAAGAACACAGAATTGCTATCCTAGTTCCAAAGACCCTTCTGAAAAGTTCAAGAGAGTACAGTAAAAAGCCATGAAAGTCACTTGAACACTGATAAAGATGCCTTAGAGACCCTTAAAGAGGTCAGTCTGTTTAGTTTATGAAAATTGTGAGGCAGAAGAGATTTTGCTATGCAAGTGCCAGAAAGGGAAAATGTCATATACTAAAGAGCTCTTTAATGGAGAAACAAGAAACAAAAGAGCGAAACTGAAGCCAGACAAATCCAGATTTGGGAGAGAAACCACCTTTAAAAATTTGGGAGTAGAACTGGGGACAAACTCTCAAGGTAAATGATGGATACACTTATCTGCATGTTTTCAAATTAAGACCAGAGGACTTGCTGAAAAATAAATGCAAGTTAATATATGTTCAAAAACAAGCAATCGGCTTAATATAGAATAAATGCTTGATGTTTTGTAGACTATAGTCACACATACAGAAGTTGATTAAAAAACGTAACTACCTCTTTATACTTAAACTCTATGAATCCATTACCTCTCAAGAAACACTACTGAAAGGTGGTGCTATAAGTCACCAGTAACTAATTTGTATGACTCCCACTGTTTCTTTTTAAGTGATGAGCATTATGCTTCACACTCATTTCACAGTTGTGCTCTGTTTGTTGACACTTGGTGCTATTCATAATTTCAGCACTTATCCCTGAATTTTTATCCATATTTGTCGGCAAGAAGTGATCACAAGAAAAAGAACAAGAGGAAAGGCCAATTATAAAAAAAGGAAAAAAAAACCCACAAAAAAATCTGAACACCCATAAAGTAAAATTTGAATTCTCCTATAACCAGCTGAAAACAGTATTTTTCCATGTGATGCTGGAAATCAAGGAGCTGTGAAGAACTTAGATGGAGGCTACCTAAAATAGCCTCCTTTTACCTTATACATTCAAATGATGACTGAGTAGTTAGAAGCCTTCATATTTACCAGAAATGCAATTATCAGCTCAGAAGACAATCAAGATAGCATTAAACCCAAATCAGGAAAGACCAGAAATAATATAAATCTCACTTTTACCCCTATGTAGGCCATAGATACATACATGTTAGGCATAATACTTTCACAGTGGTAATGTGTAATGTTTCTTACCTGAAGGGATTTTATCATCTGAAATACACTGATGCCTCCAAAAGCTAATGGCAGATCTTTCTCTGTTCTGGAGTCGACATAACCTCTCAGCTAGCCCACCCCTGCAGAGAATAAAGGAATGCTCAGTTTTGTCAGGAATCAGTATTTGGTTTTGTCAAGTGACAAGCTACAGGACAGATGTGTATATATATATGTATGTATGTATGTATGTATGTATGCTTTGACCCTTAGAGACAGAATCATTAAAATTACATTTTGTAGATTAATTCTCCTAATTTTGAGTTTTCCAATGGAGTTAATCCCAACAAAACATACACCCAGGATCAATACATGTAATACAACATTTTCAGTATCTGGGTGTCCAAAATCTTCATGTTTTCAGTCCTTGTCTCTGGTATGAGGAGTGTAAAAAAAGGTTCCTAACTCTCCCTTGCACTTACGAACAGATCCTATTAGACAGTTGCAAATTCAAAACAAACCAGTGTAACCACTAGTTATAACAGGTTGGGTTTTCTTTTCCCTCACAGATTTGTTTGTCTGTTGGCAAGGAGTGATCACAAAAATATTCTTTTACCCATACTTGACCCTATGATTCATTTCACAAGCTGGGTCAAGTGTGCAGTTTCAGTGGTCTGAACACTCTCCAAGATGAAATTAATTTAGCATTCCCAAGGTGAGGAGCAGAGGAGTGGCATCTAGCACAAATACACTTAAGGTAACACTAAAGCAATTCCAACCCTTGGATTCAAAGCCAGAAGACATAATTTCTCACTTCTAAGAACAAGAAGATGTATGTGTTGGAAGCTGTCTTTGGGCTACTACAAAGAGCTTTGGACTACTGAGGGAGTGTTTGAGCATTTTTCTTTGGCTTCAAAGAAGTTATTTGCATAAAGACCTCCTTCATTCTTTTGTTGCAGTGTAAAGTTTCTCCACAAGTACTACCCAATATATTAATCAAGGTTTCTACTAAGATGAAATGTGTCCTTGAGTTAAACTGGTTTAGGAATCAGCAGAGATAGCACACAACCAGCTCATGACTATTTGTGCACATGAAGAAAATTTTTTTGCTTAGTTAAAAAGACAAATAGCTCGGTAAAGTTCACATCGTAAATGTGAAACAGGGAAGACATGCACCCGTGGAAAGTGAGAAGGAGCTAAAAAGCTAAACAGAATTTCAGGAGAGTCTGAAAAAAAAATCTCACTTCAGTTACCAGTTATTAAAAAAATTTAATCTACAGTCAAGTCAACACATTACATAAAAAGTAGTTAGCAGTGTCAGCTGAATTTTTAATGAACAGCTATATCCTTTGCAGAATTATAATTATCACAAGATTTATCAGATGCAATGACTAAACATCTAAGTAGCATATCACAGAATGAACTCTGAAATATAAGAGCACCATTTAAGCCAAAATGGCATACAGAAGTTTTCTAGTTTACATTGCTACATTTCTATGGCTGGTGTCAGGCAGTGAGGAAAGAAACTCAGACTCAGAGGAAGAAAATCCCCAGCGTCTGAAAATAAAGAACTCAGACTTTACAAGCTATGAGCCCACACTTAACAAGCTATGAACTCTGCCATATTAGGGAGGAAAACAAACAAAAATGTTTAGAAAATATTGGGCTCCAGTGAAGTTACAGGTAAGCTTGACAACCTCGTTTAATTCTGGTTTTAATGAGGACTTTAAGACAGAGACAACTAATACAGAAGTGCAATGGAAGCTTTGGTTCCAAGAGCAGCACAGTCAAGCACAAAACTTCACACAGCATAACCTACCCTGCCGATAACACTGTGTTTGTCCACATTTCCCCCCAGATTTGAGCACTGAAGCATCAGCACACCCCCACACTTGTGGGCAAACAGTTCTACAGACTTCAACAAACTGTCTACCCAGTTTATCTTCTTAACACAGAACCATTCTCAGATGTAGTTGCAATTCAGCTTGGCTGGGTGTCCTACATGAGCCATGTTGGAATTGGTACATGCCAGCTCAGCTAGGCTTAAAAAGGCAGCAGTAAAATGCATTTTCAGATTGCTTGTTTAAAAGTCTTGCATGCATGAGTCTATATCTGAGCTCTGTGGTCAGACTGTAATACACTGTCCAGTTAGTAGCTCAAAAACTTGCTTTGCTGAAAGAAAACTGTTCAGCATGAGTGCTCTCCTACTTCATTCCCTTCACAGACAGAGAAATGTATTTTATTTGTTCGAACAATGCAAGAAAGCCTTGCAGAGAGGCCTTAAAGCTTTAATAGCTGCAGAAGAGAGCAGCTATTATTGGATTGCAGCCTGATTTCCCCTTTTTTCCTGAACAGGGATATGGCTGTGTCCAGTCAATCAGTTCCTACTCTTCTGCAAGCCCTCTACACTTTGTAGCATGAAGGAAAGAAAGCAAGTTTCTGATGCTTCTGATGTGGCTACTGCAAACAATAGCAAGGCATCATTCCTGTTTCAGGCCTGATATGACTACCAGGAGGGTCCCACTGATACTCACAATTTCATTACTAATTTGCTGACCTTATCTGTGTTAGGATATCAGTTATCACAAAGGTCCACGGAAAGTAAAACTCTGACTTTCTTTAGTAGCCCTCTGTGCTAAGTACACTGATATTTATTAATCATTATCCTTCCATTCACATTCCAAATGTAGTTAAAAATGGCTTAAACAGAAAACATAATAAAGCAATTTGCATCTTCTAGGCTGCAGAACATCAAATATAACTAAGAATGCATTTATGCGAGGTTCTCAGCTGGTCATCAGAAATGTTGTTTTTATACTGTTTCATAGCTCGTGACATTAGAAAACACAGTTCAAGGACATGCCATGCACAAAAAGAATTTGTATGGTCAGAGCAACAGTTGGTATTTATGGCTTGTTTCTTTTAGAAAGGTAGAAACAAAGGAGTTTAAACACCACCACAATCCAGGAGGATCAACTCCCTTTTTAGCTCAAACACTTAAAACAAAGGAAAGGGTGATTTCTGTTACACAAATGAACAGATTTGCTGACAACAGCATTTGAAAACTACTCATTCCTTCCAAAACAGTACAAGTGCCCACACTGTAAAACACTTGTGCATGTACTGTGAAATATAGTGAACTATACAGAGTCAGAGTCACTCCTGGCTGTACAGTAAGAGGCAAGCCAACATTTGGGGGGGTTATGTGTAAAAAATGGCAAATATATTTTGATTAGTAATTTATCAATTCTGTAATCAAGGAAAATAATAAACTATTTTACCTGATTCTGTAATCAAGGAAATTTATAAACTATTTTACTGAAAAACTAGTTCAGGATGTATATTTTCCTGACTAGCACTTCAAACTTGCCCCCAAAATGTTTTAATATGAGCAAATTGAAGACATTTGGCAAATTGTTAATGCAAAGGCTGTTTGGCAAAGTCAAGCTACTCAGATACCATCTCCACTGCCCACAACATTTTTATTTTTAATCACAAAACTTCCAGTACAACTATTTTGTTCCTTTAATTCCCTGAAGGCAGACAGATTTAAAAGCAGCAATTCATGTCCTATTTCCATATTAAATCTGAGCTTGCTGAAATACTGTATTTAAAACAACACATTGCCTTTACTGTCCATGTCCAACAATATCCACATGAAAGACAGCTTTGATGACCGTAAGAAAGCTCAGCATCCTCTATAACAGCTTAGGTTCTGATAGTTGCCCTTCCCACAAACTTTAAACCAAGACTGGAGAGTTTTGTGACAACTATCACCAAAAAGTAATACTGGGCCTGATCTGTGACTTCCAGGCTGGTTCTTATCTCCCAACTCCAATGAGGCTAATAGAAAGCAACAACAAAAGAGCATTAGTGAGTCTGCTGTGTTTTGAAAAGTAATTTTCAATCTTTCTCAAGTGTTGGAAAGCTATCTGTGTTTACTTTTTAAGCTTTCATTCAGCAGGGCACTTACCAAAAATAACCCCCTATTCATCCAAGATTACTCCTTTACAAATTTAACTTGAAGTCAACACTCTTTACTGAGTTGTCTCCTCAGTTGTACACACTATACACAGGACTCCATATAATTAAAAACTAATATATATCCCCATCTCAAGACTGGGCAATTTCCACCTTCTCTCATTTCAAAGCAAGGAGAAATCTTCTCTTCTACTTTCACATAAACAGGTGAAGTAACTGACACTCAGCTGTCCCTTTCCACCCCATGGGGCATTTGCTAAAGAAATAAAAACTCGCCAAGGACCAGAACCCCCAGTCCCTTTCTGGGGAGCCCTTTCTGCAGCCCTGCCTTCCAGCATCTCATTCCCCCATCTGTACACACAACCTGGATTGTCCGTCCCAGGTGTAGAATCTTGTACTTGCCNGCTTTTAAAGTCCAAAACTATCACATCAACTGGCTTTCCTAGATCAGCTAGGTGGACTACCCTGTTGTAGAAGGGTTTACAAGGAGGACTTTTCCCTCATGAAGCTGTGCTGGCTGTGACCAATAACAAACATGATCTCTTTTCCCCCATTAGCACCAAACAATTGTCCCAGCAAAATCATCCGCTCTTTCTAAAAGAGAAAATACATTTGAACTTTCTCTAAGCACAAAATATCTGTGTACACTGCCAGTGAAGATAAATGGTACACGTGCACTGCAGCCATGATGTTCTTCATTTGTATTTTCCTAGTCCAACAAGAAATTCACAAGCAAAGAGATGTTAAATAGTTATAGAAGTAGTTAAAATTAGCATAAAAACATGACCATCTAAAGAGCTAGTCTGTTTTTGTTACACCCTCATGCCACTTGTAGATGCATGTAAGAAAGAACAGTCCCAATTTTAGAGTAGAAGTCTGCTTCATGGAGTGCCAGCTCCCTCTTTCCTTGGCAATTTGCTTTATTTTCAGGACCTCAGCTGGCCTCATACGATAACTGAGCTTCATTTTACTGCACTTAGTCCCAGGACATTCTGTAATTTTCTCCTCTTTTGATAACAGAAGTTAATTTTAGCTGATCAGATTTGTATGTGGTCTACATACAAGAAGATATAAGATAATTTAAAATAAAATCTTGGGAAATCCTGTTTCTCTTGAACTATAAACAGCCACTCAAGTATTAGAAAAAACAAACTAAAAGCTAAAGCTTATTCTTCACAACTATAAACTCTTGCAACATGACAGATTTAGATGAAGAGTTAACATTTTATAACTTAAGATATTTATTTCCTACAATGAACCTCAGACATTTTTTTTTCTGAAGGAAATAAAATCTTGATTGAAAAAGTGAACAATTCAGAAAACCTTTAAAAAAGGTTTACTTGTAGATGAGAGAAGCTGGGTACCTACATTTTGAATTTTCTTCTCTACAAATACTAAATGAACCCAGTTATTTCTTTAATCTATGTAATAAATGTAAAAACTTGCAATACTCTACATTTTTCCGTTCTTTCACACAAAAAAGAAACTTAGAAAGAACTGGAACTAATACACTTTAGACACTTCACCCCAGAGCATTAGCATAAATTTCAAATGTAACAAGAAGAGCTTCTTGAAAACTGTTTTTTGGAATATATACTCTCTCACTCAGCTTTACAAATTATTATTTTATACAAATTATAATTTTCCCATCTCTGCTCAGTGACTCAAGCTGAGAAATGGAAGCTTTGGGATAGAATAAAAGGGCAGGAGCATGTAAACCCAACACTTCTTGACCTGATCACCACAATTTATCTCAACTCACTTAGCAGCACACAGGTGCAGTACAAGGCCATGGATCTGGCAGCACACCTGGGAAAATTATATATTCACTGCATCCATCAACAATCTTGTTAAATACAGGAGGGCAACTACACAACCATATAATACCAGTGTTTAAGGGGAGGATGTCCCGAGCAGTGGCACTGATGGCTGTGAGAGAGAGATGATCTGCTTTGCTTCCAGTGTGACAAGGTGGCACCAGAACCACCAACACCCCCATATAGACTACCTGCTCTCCCCCAGGGACCATGGTAGAAACAAGAATTATCTTTACTTAGGACACTTTTGAAAACAAAAAGTAACATTACAGGGGATACAAGAAAACATAGGAGAATTTGGCAGTAGATATGGTGGGGGAGAAATTGCTCCTGCCCTGCCACATCACTCTTGTCTTCAGACACCAATTGTTTTCCAAAACCCCACTTAATCCTAACAGAGGAGAATTGCAACATGCCCTTTCAAATCTGAGTCATCAGCAGGAGCTCTGTATATTGTGTGCATTTTGACTGGGGGACATAGATGGGCTTCTCATTTTATTTACACTCAAAGGTGTTGAATTTACAGTCAAATTTCCAATGCTAGGATCACAAACATTTGTTTGAATCATCCATAATTAGCTTAATTCTGAAGTTTTCTGTTGCTTTGGTTGCATCTCAATTTTTTTAGTGTATGACAATTGTGTCTGTAATAGGGTCAAACAAACAATACTCTTTCCTCCCATCCAGGCAAGTAAACCATTTCCATTTTAGCACCAGGAGGTTTCCAGGAAGAGAGGACAGTAGAAAGGAATTTATCTGAATTTGTCCAGAGACTGTTATGGCTCTTTTCTTCATTGGGTTTGGTTTTGCTTGGGATTTGGGGGTTTAGGGGGGAATATTTTAGGGAGATTTCTTTGAAGTTGTATAGAAAAATGTACCCATTGATGCAACAAAGACATAGCTGCAATCAGGCAATGCAAATATAAATGCAGATTGCAGCATGACTGTAAGAGTTCTACAGAAAATACAAGCTAAAATTTCTTGAAAATATTATCTCTACTGTTGAATATAGATTTACACATGTCAAACAGCAAAGATATATAAAAATATAAATATTTTCTGTTTCCTTCAAAGGGGAAACAAAATGTGAGGAGACCTACTCTACCTATATCAGAACTGCTCCATGAAATAAGCATATTAGAGTCTGGATTTGGACTTGAACCTCCTGCACAGGAATTCACATAGGAAGATGGCAGCTCTCCCACCTGCCTCTGCTCAGCCCATGCTTCCCTAGGCACTGGCCTGGAGAAAGAGCCCAACCAAGCAGAGACTCTCTTCCATCTCTTCCACCTACTGGGAAGTTCCAAATGGTCCATCTGAGCGGGAGCTCATGGGCCAAATCCAGCTTCAGGATGATTCCCCTGCTCATTGCTTTTTCTGCTGTCACCTCCATCTGCAGCAGAGGTAGGAAGGAAGGAGAAATGACAAGCCCACAGCTGCTGGGTAGCTTTTAGCTATTTAACCACGAAGAAGGGATTGTCACTTAATCAATCTAGAAGCTGACAAACCTTTCCCTGAACTGGCCTTCAATCCACAGCATTGAAAGCTTTGCTTTCCTATTGAGGATGCAAACTTACATCCACTGTTATCACACCAATGAAAATGTTCTCTGTCAGCAGTAAAAGGAAGGATGGGAGAGACACATGGAATTAATGCCCTGAACAGGAAGAGTGAAAAGATGACAATTACCTGGATGAGCAAAATAACTACATAAACAACACTCATAACTAAGGAATTTCCTGCCTGCTTCCCTGTTCCCAAAGGAACCCAAAGTGGAACCACAGGATGGAAGGTAAAAAACCCTGTAAACTCTGTTCCTCTGGCCACTCCAGACAGATTACATTCTATATAATTGTGGATGGTTTGGTTTTGTTGTTTTGTTTGGTTTTAAAGCAATCTGTTCTCTTATACACTTGTGTCAGAGTATTTTTGCATTTAGACTGTTGATAGTAAAGGTATCAAATGAAGCTGGAACTCAGAAAAAGACAAATCCATTAATGGTAACAAAGAGCTCAGGAATTTTTTAAAGCTGTAAAAGCACCTGGGCAAAATACCACTGTACACTTGTCCTCTTTTTATTACATTCGCCATACTTGCTTTTGGCCACTAAAAGGTGTTTTTGAGGATTACAGCTTTGGTCTGACCTAGTACAGCTGTGTAGGCATGTTTTCTAAAGTAACAAGAAATAAAGCTTGATTGCACAAGCAAGGTATTTTAACTATAGAGATACGCAGTAATTAGGACTTCCAAACCTGTTTCCTCAGACAGCATTTTGAAATAGCCAAGAATATTTCAGAGAAAAATAAGGTATGCCTATTAACTAAAGATTTACTTTTTAAGTAATTGATTTATCACTGTACATAGATTCAGCTGTAAAAGTAAGAGAAGCACCTTGTTAAAACAACAATAGGGATGTATAGCACCACAATTTATAATTGTGGTCTCCACAGCTTGAGGCATATCTTCACATATACCATTTAGGTTAAAACGACTTTCATTAATTCAATATAGGAAGTGACCATTTCTGCACTGTAATTAGCTAGAACATTAGGCTTCAACTGCTCCATCTCAGGTTACTTTCCTTCAGCAGTGACATATTTTTCTAATGGATTTAACTCAGTCACAGACATTTAAATTTCACCTTAAGAATACATCCTCCCATTGCCTACATAAAGCTCTGTACCACACTCTTCAGAACTATTACTCATCCACTCCTTCCCTACAGTATTTTGATAAATTTTGCCCTGACAAATCTGGAAAGGGCAAAAAAAAATCCTAAAATCTGATGTAAAGCATTTTTGCACTTTCTTGAGAGGCACAAAGCAATGAAATTATTAGAAACTACAACAGAAGTATGTCCCACTCACTCATCTGCAAGGCATTATTAGAAGTGCAAAAACCAATCAACTGGAACAGGAGTTCAAGACTGAGAGCTTTCACCAGAGATTTTAAATTTAGCTCTTTCTTGCCTTCTTTGCTTGTTTACAAATAAATTACATTGTTTAAGTTTCTTGGATTTGTATCTCTAAAACACAAACCCTTTACGTTTACCCAATGTTTACCCTTAAAACACACTCCAACACTTTGGCAAAGTATTGCCTTACTTATAATTTAAGAAAAAAAAAACAACCAAAAAGAATTCCTTGAGGTGGACAGCCCGTTTACCTCAGCAGCTTCCTCTTTTTGGCGGACTCGGTGGGGGCTCTGGGGGCCTTTCCTGCCTGCTTCCCGGGGGTGCGGAGAAGGGCCTGTGCTGACCTCAGCCACTCGCTGGCCAGTCGTTCTGTGACATCCCCCGTGTCCCCTCCTGACCTCGGCTCTAATCCCTTACTGGATCCTGGAGTAGCGGTCGCCAGGGTCGCCCCTCCTTCTCCCAAGCTGTCATTGTCAGATGAGTATTCAGAGATCTCTGTCGAAATTGCCTGAAGAAATAAAGGTAAAAAGATATTTGAAGAGAATGCTAATGAGATAGTATAGATTTATGTAGGCAGTTTTATGCTACCCAGTAGTCCACAAATGGAATGCCAATTTATTAACATAACTTGGAGAGCTTCGCTGTAAACGCACATTAATCTTCTGTCAGTCCACATAAACTCCTGAATATAAGGATCATCTCTTGAGGGACAACTGAGATGAGTAAAATTTAGGGTATTTTAATTAACTAGGTCTGGAGAATTAAGCTAATGCTTTTATATAAGGGAAGTTTTAAGAAAAACAGAGAGAGGCTAATGAGTGACAGGGATCTTGACTGGCAACTGAAAAGAAAGCTTTTATGTTGGGAATCAAGCAAACAGGAAGGTCAACTTCCATAGTCTGAATAGAAGGAAGAAACATATGTCTCTATTGACAGCTTGTAGCTGGCAAGAAGTACGTAACCCTTTTGTTTTAAAACATGATATTGAACACTAAAGCAGGCCTTCATCCATGTCCAGCAGGCCTACAGCTTCCCAGGAAGGTTTCAAAAGTTGAGCATAAGCTGTTGGGCTATCTCCAGGTAGCTCCGAGGAGGATGGATCACTGCTCAGCAGTCAGGGCTGGGAGCCAGCGGGGCTGGAGTTCAGCCCCACAGAACCTCACTGGAGCTCTTCTCCCAGAAGCTCACACACTGAACTCATCCCACTGAGGGAGACATGAGAGGAGAGGACGAGAAGGCAGAAAAAAACAACTCTGCAGAGACATGGAAGGCTGAGAAGGGGGCTGGAAGGGAAAATTCACCTGCTTTAGCTGAGCTTATGTTACTCTCCTTGAGGGTTCCTGCAGAAGCAGGTTAAGGCTGCTGGGTTGGCTTCCTAAGGTGAGCTCTGCACAGCTGTTACATGCATTATGTTCTCTTGACCCAGTGTTTTTTAAAGTACTGGGTATTAAGCAAAAATACTTGGAAAGTGGTATTTTACCAAGTACAGAACAAAATGATCTAAACCACTGAAATAGGCAGAGGATTAAGAAACATGAGCTGGGCTCAGTCTTCAGGAGCTAGTTGAAAAACAAAAAAACCAAAACAACCAAACCAACACTGTCTGCAAGTTCTGGTGGGGTGAGCAGTGACACTCCTGTCACTGGCACCACCAAGCACCAGGCCAGCTCAAGTAAGCTGGCATAAAACTGTAGACAAGGAAAGTTAAGTAACTCAGAGTGATCCTCAAAAGAACCAAAACCCCAAATGCAAAACATTAACTTTGTTTTATCAATGGGAAACTGGAAAACCCTGAAGGCTGACATTGCTCCAGATCATGCTGCCTCAATCACAGAACAGTTCCTGAAAAAAATTAGCCCATTCCTCTGGTGAAATGCAGTAAGTAGTGCTCCACACAGGTTGTTTGACAACTGGCTCAGATAAAGACTTGAAAGACGAAAGAGGAAAGGGAGGGAAATCACAGCATTCGCTAAATTTGCTAAAGCTGTTTTATGTTATTAATTAGTGTAATCATCTGAAAACAGTGTTTCTCAACTGTGTACAAAAATAAGTTCAGCTCTTGCCAGTTCTCTAATACATTTTTCACGTAAATACCGAGACACTGTGCTCATGTTCCGAGAGCTTACCTAAGTATTCTGGAAATTGGAAGGACCTTTTAAAATTATCCAGAGAAGTAGAATAGCTAAAAGAATGTAATTAATATCAGTCTGCTTTAAACACAACACAGTCAACATCTGTCCCTTGGCAACAATATTTCTCTGAAAACAAACTCCTTCCATATTGGAAATGAGCCAGAAATAAAAAATTTCAAAGACTCTGAAAGCAGTAAGCAAGCACTTCATTCTTAAAACACCATTCTGGGGCACTCTCTTGCTTTAGGAATGCTTTAATTTTTCTCAAATGGCTATGAGATCCTAAAAAAAGGATGCAAACCTGAAGTTCTCTGAGCAATTGAAATGCAAATGAGAAAAGCCCTGGGGAAGTGCATCAAATTAAACATGTTTTAATCCCACTGACTGTTTAAGAGTTAAGAAGCTTTCCTAACTAAAGATTGTCTAGTAAATAATTTCTGCTAATATTTATTACTGTGTACTTGTTTAGATTGAACTTCCCCAAGGAAACTGTACTTTGGAGGTTTTGTTTTGTTTGCTACTAAGTAAGTTTTGGTTTTTGTTGTTGATGGTTTTTTAATTGGTTAGTTGGAAATTTTTCTTAAAAGAGGAAACTCTAAAAATGGAGAAGAAAAACAAAGAACAAAAACTTAGCCATCCAATTATGTACATTTTTTAACTGTAGCCATCTTCAGAAGTCTAGTCTAAAGAGAAAAATATTTTCAAAACACAAAACAAACATGATTTTTCAAGTATCCAGTAAATGAGCTGGCAAGCCTACCAACATGTAGGTGGGGAAAAACTGGCAAAGAAAAAATTTTATTTGATTCACTTTAAAACAATAATTGATAAATAGTGAAGAAATTGTTCCTTTTTTATCAATATTTTAAACACCATGAAGAAGGATTTTCAGGAGTTTTGTTGTTATTTTGTTGTTTTGGGGTTTTTTAATAATATCCCCCAGTAATATCATTAGAGTTTCAGAAGATCACCACTGCTAAGCACAAAGAATTGTCAAATTAAAATGGTTTTTCCACATGGCTCATTATTTTGAAATACAGTAATTTTGGTTACAGCGGCTGAAAGTACAATGCTTCCCATTACACACAGGCTCAGTTTTCCCACCTCCATTCCTTCCTCTGACCCCTGATCCCTGTGCAATCATACCCAATCCTGGGGATTTTCATTACTGTCTCCCATATATCCCAATCCCTCCAAATACTTTGTAGTAGACTGTTCACTAAGATTGCTCACTATATAATACCTATATTTCTAATGATGGCCTTTCCACAACACCCTCTTTTATATCACGCTGGCCACTTGTCCATATCCAGGGGCTGACTGAAAAAATTCAGGGGTTGACCTCAATCTCTATCACTAAAAAAATAAACCTCATTCATTTTGGTTGATTTGGAAAATAAATCTATTTTCCCTGTGACTTCTGTAATCTAAAAAGCTATAAATGCTCCTCTTTTATGGTTCCTACTTTAAAGGAAAAATGGCAAGTATAAATGCACAAACTACTACCATTTTTTCTGTCAAGATTTGAGGAAAGGAA
>VWZN01002810.1:2396-43776 GCA_013396955.1 Regulus satrapa
GAGACGGTCAATAAGAGAGGGGGGGGGGGGGGGGGGAAATGCATCTAAAAAACACACAGGTTTGGGGACCTGAGGGTTTCAAGGGATTGACTGCTGTATACAAGAAAGAAATTTGGGTCAAACAAATGAATACGAAATAGATGTGGGGCCACAGAAAAGTGGGGAGGGAGCAAAAAACCAGTTACACAAAAATAAATGGAGTGTAGATTTTGGTAAGTAATAAAAACACACCTTCAAAATACCTCATGGCAGTTGCAGTGAGGTGCCACAGCATCGTTTATTATTACTCCTTACATGAATGATCTGCTGGGTCCACAGCTGAGGGCAAGGCAGGCAGACAGTGTTATCCATTGCACAGTCTTTAATAAGACAATGTGAAGTTCAAGTTGCACACCACCCAATATTTTTCTTCCCTGTTCAATCTGTATTAAGTCGATATTCTGCTAAAACCTAACATTTGCTGCATTTTTTCCAATTTACTTTCTGTCAATGTCTTCTAGAAGTGCTGAGCCTGTTAAACTGACATCACCCACACAAATCCCAATCAGGGCACTGCAGTGAAAAAAACACCCTGGAGCAGAGGCTGTGCTTTGGAAGAACAGCTCAGCTTCCCCTTCACATCTGCCCACAGGATTGTCTTTCCACCAGCAGCTGGAAAAGCCCACAGAGATGCACACTGCACCCCGAGGCTTCCCTCCCATTTGATTGGCAGGGAGGGATAAGGAGCACTATGGAAGTAGATGGCTACAGAGAAGACTAAACCCAAATACTTCACAAAGTACACACAGAGCTATTTTGATAGCTGCAGAGCTGTGTGAGCTGCTGCATTACACACACACACAGTTGCTTTCAAGCCTTCCTGATTTATTTTAATTATTTTTTCAATGTTACTAATATCTCAAATTCTCCTATCCAATCCTTTAGCTAACTACAGAATAAAATGCTTTTTACTCTATTCTTTTCTTTTTTCCTGTTGTTTTTCATCCTGAAAGGTCTCACACCACATAAATTACTACAAGGCATCTCCAGAGGATGCATCACACACAAAAAATAAGCCATGGGAGAAATGGCCTGAATTTTTATCTTTGTTTATCATAGCACCAAATCAGATGGTGACCTAAGCAAGAAGGTTTAGATTAACTCCTGTTAACTTCCCTAATACCAATCAGTCAAAGAATGATGGGTTTGTTGGCTCCCTCCCTCCCTCCCTATTACAGGTGATCTCTCTGCTTCTTATTCTCCTTGTCAAAGAGACTGAGAGCTTAAGAAAATTAATGCTAAGAGAAAAAGTTCTTTATAATACTTTATAACTTAAAGACAGACCTCTCATAAGGAAGAAAAACTATTAAAGCCTTTTCACAATTTCTTCTTCTGCACATCTGAGAGTTTCTATAATAAATGAACTCTGACTTATTACAGATGAACCCAGCAAAGGAAGGAGCACTACTAAGGTGACAGCAAACCTAATAATGCAATCCTCAGGCAGGCAAATTGCACTTGTTAAAATTTGTGGAGGAGCAGGACAAGAGCAGGTCCTGACTTCATAGAGCTTGAGCTTCTGATGCAACTGAGACCGAGTTAGAGACAAAAGGAGACAAGGACAAAGTCTTTAGCTGGACTTTGCTTGTTGTAAAAGGACTTGGGATGATTTAGGTAATGGAAAATTACAAGGCACTTTGGAACACTCTAAAGTATTTTGAAATGGGATCTTACTGCAAAGCAAAAAAGAAAAATTGTAATGGATGAAAAAACATTTTGTACTATAATAAGAAAAAATGCTGAATTGTATGGAAAACATTTTCTGTCATTGTGTAGGGTTCTTTTGTGTTGAGGTAGATAAAATATTCCAAAATTAGTGAACTACAAAACACATAACAAAGAGAAAAACTCAAAGTAAACTAAATAGGGGAAGACAGCTTAATCTGTAAATCATATGTGGCGCACACACACTTATAACAGCAACACCCTAATCTACCTCCACTAGCAACTGTCTCCTCTTCCAGGTACCATCTTCATCAGGACAGGCAGAAATTTGGCTTGTACCATCCTGCCCAAGCCAAAAGGGAGAAACTGCCAAACTTGCCTCTATAAACCACACCAGTCCCATTTTCATTACATGACAAAACATAAAAGAAGAGATCACTTTGGTAAAGCAGCATAAAGGGGAAAAAAAGGTCAATTCTTGAAGGTTTTTACAATGTCACAAAACCTGCAGTGATTCACTGCAAGCACTGCTCAGTTCTATCAGGTGTGCAAAGCCTCACCCACAGAACCTCCCTATCTCACAGGTGAACCGGTGAGAGCACAGCCAGGCAGCAGAGGAGGAGGGAGTAATGAGGATGACTACAGGTTTTGAAATGCTGATTTTGCTCCCAGTTTTCTCCCTGATTACAGAAACTGTGTTTTAAAGCAAACAGAATGTGGAGAGGCACTGCTAAAAGCTGTTGACACAGTACAAATGAGATCACAAATTAGAAGGGATGTGTCAGTTAATGAACACAGAGCTGTTGAGCAGTGTAAAACTGTAAACTCTAAATATTCTTCCCAACATTTTTCTTCATTTTCTTCAAGGAACTCCACTACTGAGAGTTTCATGTGGTACTCAGGTTTGCAGTGCCCTTTTATGTGTATTTTAGAATGTGTTCTCCTCAGAGACCTGAATTCATTCCCATGAGACCACATCCCTTCATACTTGCAATGTAACTGGAAATGTTACACATACATACTTTAATAAAGTTTTTAACAAGACCTATTAATGTGATCTGTTGGGCACGTCTAACACTGGTCATTGTGTCAGCACAAATCTGAGAACATCACCTTTGATCAGCAGCATCACTTCACAACTACACCCACTTCCCTACCTTTAAGGTGGCAAGAGGCGATTCTGGCAGCCAGAACAAATTTCTGGATTGTTAAATCAAGCCCCAAAGCACAACAGAGTGAAAACAGTCTTTGTAAAAAGTTTGAAGAAAAGAGGCATTTTCATGTTTTCAAATAAATTATTTTCACCTTTTTTTTTTTTTTTTTTTTTTTTTTAAATATAGACTGTTTGTATCAGCAATCACGGTACATTAGGAAAACACTCTATTTCCATTCTAGGTATCCTCTGTCTATTTACATTTTACCTGTTATGCAATGCAGTAATAGTTACTTCTCTTCTTAAGCACAGGCATATATCTATAGCATTTCAAGTGAAGAGTGCAAGACTTGTTTATTTGATGTAGCTATGCCAACTCCATAAGGAAAGATTTTCCCTTGTGATGTGGTAGTACAGAGGAATCAGAGTCATGCAACATCTCTAAAATAATGGAGCCAGCAAAGGTCAAGGATTCTTACTGAATCTGAAAGATTATAGCAATAAAGGTTTTAGAAAGCACTCTGGAAGTCGCATGGAAAGGATATCACTCTCCCCTAAATTTTATAACTATAAAAGCTAACCTACTGCACCAGTAAACTGCAGCTTCTCCAAGATAAAAATAAATCTGAGAATCCATGGAGGAAAGAAAGGAAAAGAAGGCTGGCAAGTGGGAAAACACCATTATTGGCCCCTTCATCCTTCCTGACAGAAGATAAATATGACCATGATTCAGAGAATATGAAAATCAAACCCTTCACATTGGGAATTTCTTGACTGTCTTCTTGTGGGAATGTTCACCTTGTATTTGTCTTATGACAAATTCCTTTTTACCTTTCCCTCGCCTCCCACCCCTGTCTCAAGAGATGGATGAGCTCCAAACCCAGTTGCATTCACCTCCCCAACAACATATGCTTGTTGTCATGCCTACAAGACACTGCCTGAGCAGACAATATTGAACATGACCAGCTTTCTTCATGGTTCTTAAAAAGAACAATGAAATAATGGAGAATTTTGCCCAAGTAAGCACATCCAGGCTTTTCTACCATTAATCTCCAAGGTTGGCTTGTTGGGTTTTTTTTTTTAAGCCAGAAGAAACTTCCCACTTTCAAGATATGAGGAATCTGAAACAAACAATAAACCTGAACAAATGGTTGTACAATAGGATTAACAGCAAAGGAATTTGGAAAAGAAACAAAAGAAGCTGTGGGAAGGAAACCTCAGCATTGCTTGTGGTCTAATAGGAAGGATTTCAATTTTAAAAGGGGAAAGGTAATGTATGTACAATACTAGATAGAGACAAACTATTTTGCCTTCAGCTTCAGTTTATCCACACAGGAAATGAATTATTGCTCCAAAAGCTGCAGCATTTTCTCTTTATTGAAGCTGTTCATGTTGAGGTGAGAACAGTTTCACCCTTATTTATGAAGCAAAAAAAATGTTAATGCATCTACCTCTTAAGACACTTGTCAGGTGTTAAAATGAGTGAATTCATAAAGTGTTCAGTGATGTTAAACGTGGATTGCGACCTAATACTTCAGTTGCCACACTGAACGTAGCAGCCTACCCTATTATTAACCTGCAGTTTGGGCTGGAAGGATTTCTGCTCACTGTGCAGAGCTCCGGTTATGATGTGATTTCATTCTAACAAAATACACTTGAAATGTGACTCCATTAAATGAGAAAGAGATGGTTTTGCCTGATACAATGCTTTGATGTTTAACAGCTTCAGTGTTAATAAAGGTATTATCACCACAGGTGTACATTACATTATACTCATTAATTAGGGCACAAATTAAAATTTTTCCAGGCTATACTAATTCTCAGTCTTTGAGATAACTCCTTTAAGAAGGGAAAGGGGAGGGGGGTGTGATAAAGTTGAAAGTTAAGAAAAGAAGAGGCAGAGCAGCAGTGCAGTGTGGGATAACTCCTGAGTCTGGGTAGCCTCCACACCAGCAGCCTGCTCCATTGCTTTTTTGTTCATTGTTTTTTGTTTTGTTTTGTTTTATTCTTTTCTTTTTTTCGTTATTCATGCCATTGTGAATTCAAAAGAGATTAAAGAAATTATGCTCAAGATGTTGCTATGGGCAAAAACAAACGCACCTTCCATGTCTAGTCATTGGCTTCCCAGTACCATAATTGAAATACTAGCAGCCTAATCAAAGAATCATTATTAGCACTGATTTGANAACAGTCTTGATGAGCACAGTCTCACAGAACGTGCTGAGGGAAAGGACCTACAGTGAGGGGAGTGGCATGAGTGAGGCACAGCCACAGTGCAGTCCCTGCAGGGAGCAGGGCCAGCCTGGGCTCTGTCCCAGCTCCTCAGGGGGACGTTCACACTCTGCAAGAGCTGCATGGTGCCCAAACTGCTTCACTCCATGGTGGCTTTATGAGAGACTCTGTGTTCAGCATTCAGGCTGTTTTTCCAGCACATCCATGTGCTCAGCATGCAGGGCTTGTTCATTATCTGCTGGCAGAAGCCTACCAGGCAATGCACAGGGTCCTACCACCTTATTTCAGCATTTTAATTACACTCTGACAGTAATTGTGCAGGGTGGCTTGCATGACAAAAGTTGAGACTCAACAGAAGAGAAATGGTCCAAAAGTTTAGATTTGAATGAGTTGGCAGCAAAAAGAACAGCAGGAAGGCAAATAAAAGCCATCACAGCCTGATAAATCAAGCAAACCTCCATCAACCAGGATTTTTGATGGCAAAATTTTCAGAGACTGTTGACTGCACTGGCAGACAGAGCACATTATCTTTCTGTGGGCTGCAGTTCCTGAGCAGGTGAACCATGCTCAGAAATGACACAAAGCTGACCAAGCCATTCAAGTGCTTCTGAAAATTTTTCCCAAAGTCTCTCGGGTTGCACTCAAGGCTGCAGAGCAGAGGGGCTGTGGTCCATGCCACAGCACAAAGACATGTCCTGCCTGCTGCAAGCACAACACAAACCAGGCAGTGTCTGCAGGAACGAGCCCTCGTGCACGTTCCCAACACCTTTTCACAGCCCCTTGATTGCTGAGGCATAAGCACCACACATCACCCACAGAAATCTTAAATTTTGAAGTGGTTATGCAGTTTCCTCAGCCATACCTTGTGTTAGTTGTGAAATGCATTTCCATGACAGGAGCAAACAGCTTTAAAATAATGTCCAGCAGTCAAATTTTCATTGCACAGCCTCCCTGGTTATAAACCATGTTACATGTAGGCCAACAGTGCTTGAGCATTTCACAGATAAAAACACACACGCTCTTTATCCTTAATAGCTATGTTACTCTGAGAATAAAAGGTAGCAGCAGCTTGAGTGGCATTAAAATGAAGGGAAAGTGCAAATAAAATTCAGATTTATTTCAGTTTCATTTCTACTTAACTGCAGTTATTCATAACATCTAAATGCACATTCACTGCAGTTTCTAGATGCAATATAGTAGGTTTTATGCAGTTAAAATGAGTTTATGTACAAGAGAATTGCCACAAGGCAATTCAAAACTGCTTTTCAAAAGCCCTTTCCTAAGCTAAGTTCTATAGTAATAATTCTATTTGTGTTGTATCAGCTGGCCCAGAACTACAAATTCCAAATTGCCGGGGAAAAAACAACCAAAAAACCAAAAAAACCCAAAAAAATCCAACAACAAAAAGCCAGAACCCATATGAAAGCGCTAAACATATCACATGAATTAAAATAAGGAAAAAGTCACAACAGACTATTCTTGCTTTACTTGCTGACACACTTGCAAGGTAAGCAGGTAGCTACTGTCTTGATCCTTTTGCATTTATTATACCTTTTTAATGCCCCCCCAAGCTCAAATTATTAATTATAATTTGCATGTAACACTCTTAAATTTGTTTTATGTGCACTTACAAAGACATTAAACCATAAAGATACTAAAGGACTCCGATGATACCTTCTTGCCTTATGGTTAAAATAGATTTTTCTCTGGAATTTATAGTACCTTGGAGAAGTCCCTGTTGGTCTCCATATTGTTCCTCAACGACATTTTCCTTGGATTCCCCACAGCTCTTTGAATGGTAATTTCAAAGATGAGGGAATGATTCACTCAGCCTCACTTGCCATCCACAGAAGGAAATGCAATTTCTAGAATCAGTAAGAATTTTAAGTTCACCAATCCACTGAACCTGCTCTGGGAATAGCCTACAATTTTAAGCTCCCACACTGACAACAGGTTACATGTGCTTTAAATGCAACCAATCCTCCTCCAGCACAAGAGTCACATGGGGGGAGTTAATTATCTCTACTGTGGCTGTAATTGGAGACCTCGAGTGAGGTGGTACAGAGTAGAATATAGTGTTATCTCAAAGACTCATTAAGATGTACCCTGTGCCCCAAAGAGTTTACAAAACAGCTAAAAAAAAACCAAAAAAAAAAACCAAAAACATCAAAAACAAAAACAAGAAACACAACAACAACAACAACAAAAAGGCAAGGAAAGAGGAACCAAAAGGGAGAAGGACTGCCAGGAGGAAGAGATCTGATTCACTTGTATGAACTTACTAATAGGAACATTTCTTGAGTCACTAAACACAAAAGGCTTCAAAAACTGGACTCACAGCTCCAGTTAAACAAAAGCTGCCTTTTTTTCTGCTTCCTTTTTTAATATAAGGAAGGATGCTGGAAGAAGTCAAGAAATGTTTAGCATTCTTACTGTTGCAACAAACCAGAGATTGTACAAATAATCTCCACTCAGAAAAAGATCAATGGCTCCCCATCATTATCTGAGCAGAATATTAAAGTAAGACATGCATAATAAAGTAATTTTGTTTCATTTTTGAAAAGTGATGGCATTTAGCTAGATTCAGTAAATTGTCCCTTTCAGCACTAATAACATGTTCATAGCTTTCCCCACCAGACGTTCCATAATGGCAATATAATAGGATTGCAATGACAATTAAATGATTGCATATTTTAGGGCAATGGAGGGTAGCCACTAGGGCATGAACCATTAGCAAAATGGTAACATCGACACAGGAATTTTCATGCTTTGGCACAAAAACTGAGAAAGCTGAAGCACTGGAAGGGAGCAGGTATTCAATTCTCACACCATCTTCCTGACTTACAAAAGCAGAGAAGCAAAAACTGAGAGTGGATCTTAAAACATCCAACAAAGACCAAAGTTAGCTTTCAGCCCTTCCTCCTCTCCCTGCCCAGGGGGATTCACTGAAGATCAGGGTGACAGCAGAGGGGTTCTGCTCATCCCCATGTCCCAGCTGGGAGCTCCAAGGGCCACTGCCCTGGCACCCTCACTGTGCCTCACACAGTGCCTCTTCATTCCCCAACACACATGGCCCTGGAAGCCTTCCCCAAACAAGACCACTTCCTCTAGCAAACACAACCCAAAAAAGGTGAATAAAAGAGAAAAAGACCCCAAACAAACCCTCAAATCAACACAATGTTATTTTGTGGCTTTCTTCCCAAACAGATGCATTTAAATTGAATTAACAATAAGGACAAAGTGCAGTAGGTTGCTGAAGAAAGTTTAGACTTAACATTAGTGTGGTCACTGAAATTTATTGATTTTAATACTTGCCACAGTTATCACAAATGGTTCAATATAAAGAGCACATATAAGTTTCGATATAGCCAAAACATGAGTTCTCCCCTAGATCTAAGTTTACTTCCCTAATGCAGAACTACAGGAAACAATGGCATAAAGAGAATTCTGAATTCCATCATTTGAAACATCACTTCAAGAAGCCATACACATTTCTCATATTTTGCTTTAAAAACCAAAAAAAAAAAGTGCATTTAAAAAGTGAAACAGCAATCACAGAAAAAGAAAATGGAGTGAAAAACCATATTCATGAAAGCATGTTTTTCCTACTTTCCTGCTATTCCATTACTGCTGGAGGACAGAAACCAAATGGCATTTGTTATATTGCTGCATAATCCCATTTGCAGTGATCACTCCATGGTATGGCAGAGAGAAGGGTGTATTTGAAGGCCTTTAAGTATTTGTTATCCCTTTATGTTATACGTATAACTAGTGGCCAATATCTGCTGAGAAAATGCTCAATAACTCTGGGAGCGTTTGTGCACATGCAGTGATACACATCCAGCACAGTGGACGTGGCCAGCCCTATATTTCCCAACCCCAGAGAACAAGTCTACTGGAAGTAAAAGCTCTTGGAGAGAAACCCTCTAGAAATCAGAAAACAAAAACCATTCCTTGCTTTCTTACACAGCCAGTAAAATAAAAACTAAGCTACAAACACTACTAAACTATCAAAAGTTACCCAATAATTTTTTTTGAAGCTGTTTACCACACTCCAAATTACCAGAGGGACATTAATTGGGATGGAATTAATTTACTCTGTGCATAACCCTGTGCCAAAAGGTCCCTTGTCTCCCCAAAGGCCTGTAGGCAGTACTAGAATAGGAAGCAGAATGCTGTCCTCTACCAGATCAGTACAATACCTGGTCACCACCCTCTCAGAAAAGGGTTTGATTCAGAGCACACGTTCCTCTCCCCCCACTTAATGAAACACCTTCCTAAACTCCAACCGAAAGATTGGGATCCTGGGCATCCTACCCTTCAGTGCCTTTCTTCCTTTTGTATTTGTAAGTGGCCATTACAAGACACACTGCTGCAGTCAAAGGACATTGACACTGAAGAAAAGTCCATCAACAACAACCTTCTGCTCACCAAAGAGGAGCTAAAAAAATTAATGCATGCCATAGATGGACACCCTGCTAATGAATAGCTAGAATTCATCTTTTAGTGAGGCCAGTGAGGTTGAAGTCTATTCATCATGAAAGCCACCCCGTGACTTGAGAATTTTAACTCCCTTTGTACTGTACTACCCCCAAAGTGCAAACCCTTGAAGCGGCCTTTCAGGAACTGAAGCCTGCAGCAGTCCTCAGTGTCTTTCTTTGTCTTTGCTCCCCTGAAAAACTATAAAGCTACTTTTCAACTTGCTACTATCTCTAGAACCATAAAGTTGGAGCAACGAACATCTGCCGGTAGTACAGGCCGGAATGAATTATTTATTTATTACTTGAAAGGAATACATAAGAGTCTCCACTCTGTAGACTGTTCATCTCTGCATGCTGCTAAGATAGCGCTTAAAATAGCAAAGTGACAGGAGAGGAAGTTTGAGAGAGGCTCTTCCAGGCCTGCCAGGTAGCTGGGAGGCATTAAGGACTGGCTCAGGTGTCTTGGCATATGGGACTCCCTGAGAGATGTCAGCACGTGATTCTACCTGGTGAGAAATTAAGCTTCCCAGGCATGCAAAGCAGTCCATTACCCTCATCCAAAGAGCAACAGAGAGAGCGTTGGAGAAGAGCAGCAATTTGAGAACCACATGAGTCCTCCAGGCTTCCTGAGTAAATACCAGGTGTTGAAATAGCTTTAAAGAGGGAACAAATAACCCCCAACACGCACCCCATTTAGGTGAGGATTTAACACGGTAGATAAAATAATAATAATAGTACTGTACTTTTCCTTTCCTACAGCTTATGCTGTAAAGGTGTAATATATTTCAGAGTAAGAAGCTAGGTTCTGTAAACAAGTCTTTAAGGGACAGGTCTTGCTGAAGAGCAACAACTCATTTTTTTGAAAAAAGGAGAAACAACCAAAAAACCGGATAAATGCATCCAATTATCAAGACAAATATTGTTTCAGAACAACTCAAAAACCCTGCATACAAATTCTTTATCTCTAAAAGGACAAAAATAAATGTTTACTGTGTGCTAAATAAAATTAAGATCTGCCACAGAAAGGAGAAAAGCACTTTGAAACATTGCATTGCATAGCTACAGACAGAAAGGGGCTTCTGCAGTTAACACATATCTTACAAACGTCACTCCATTTTTAATGTTACTAATGAGGAACTTATAAAACCCAAAATTAAGACTCAGAAAAAAACCCCAAAAAACAAAACAGCCAACCAAAAATAACAACAAAGAAAGCAATTTTGATTAGCTATTCAAGCTGTTTTTAGTTGCAGCAAATAATACCAAATCACTTTCTTTTCTCACAGTGAATATATGTCAGCCCTCAAGACCATAAGCTCTACAATGACTCTGCTTGGCTACTCTCGATACAAATAAACTTGCTACTTTCAAGTAGTCAGCTCATAAGACAAAAAACCAGGATATAATTAAAAAAACAAAAAAAACCAAAAAAAACCCCAAAAAACCACAAACAAACAAAAAAATAAACCTGCAAACAAACCCCAAAAAACAACAACAAAAAAAAAAAAACCCTAAACAAAATACCACCCAACAAACACCTGCTGATGATTTCCATCATAAAGACCACAACACAGAAACACCAAAACCACAAAATTATACACAAGTATGAAGCAAAGCAAGGAAAAACCCACAATAAAACCTATACTGGACATTGCATGTTCTCTTCTTAACAGCCCCCAGAGAACTAGAAGCTGAGAACTTCCCAGCTGTTTTTAAATGCCCCAACACTTAACTGCCCTCACCTGCATCTCATCTGGGCCAATTTGCTTCCTGAGACCACCTCAATCCTTTTCAAGTGTAACCTGCCCCCAAAGTCACTACAAAAGGTAAGAAAGGTCAAAAGACATTCAAAAAATCTGAACAAAGGTCTGATTTTTAAAAGAAAAATCTTTAAAAGCATCTGAACCAAGGTCTGTTTTCTGCCACTGGAAGGATTTCCACTATACCCAGTGGGTGCAGTGAATCCAACATACTGAGGACAGTTTTCTTCAAAACTAATAATGGTCATAGCCCAAGTTAATGTTGTAAGAATCAAAGGAACTCTCATTAATTCCTTAAGGCTTTTCCAATGCACATCTCGCTCAAATTTAGCATAAACAGTTGTGAAAAAACAGTACTTGGACTATCATTTCTACAGCTAAAGGGGCAGGAAATCTTTCCATCAAAGCCCTTCCCCCTACTCCTTACACTTTGCTTCAAGCAATATGTTCTTTTAGTTACATAAAGAGCACATTTAAATTATTTAGATATGTTACATAAGGCAAGAAGATGGTTAATGCATTTAATGTGCATGTGCAAATGAGTTTGCTACCACTTCTTTTGCCCTAGTGCACAAGTTTAGAAACATTCCTGCAACATCTCTCTCTGCAATTAGCTCTTGTGTTTCCTTCATTGTTTCCTCACCATCCAATTCTATAATTCATTGGTTTAAGCTCTTCAGCTTTGAAAGTAGGGCATTTCTTCTTGGGGCCATGTTACGCAGCATGCCCTGAAGACCTGGCACACATTTCAGGGCATTAGCAGAAAGGCTTCTCCTTTACTGGAAATATACAAAAAATGCACTTTTAATACTTCTGATAGGAGTTATGAGGACACACCCTGTAATCCAACAGGATGATCTGTGCTACATTAATAGAGCTTCATGACTGAAGAAACAAGTGCCTTAAAAATATCAACAACCCACCAATGATGCATTAAAATCTGCACTCTGGTGAGGCACAAAGTGATGAGTTGCACGCCTGTTCTGTCCCACTTTGCTATGGGATTACAGGAGGCTGGAGGAATGGTTTTTAAAGCCTTGCCCTTAGGAAACAAAAAGCACCACTGAACCTTTCCAGGTGTGGGCAGAGGAATCACTTGGATTTAAGTCCTGGCTTTCACAGTCTGGCACCTTGTGAAATTCTGGAAGGTCCAGGCTAAATTTCTAGCATATTGGAACCATCATAACAATACCACCTCAGTAAGAATTGCCTACCAGAAGTGCTCTAGAGGAGCACCTGAACTCTGGGAGCTTATGAAAAACTCAAATTTGAAATAATTTCCAGTTGGAAAGCATGTAAAGAAATGAATACTTTGGGTTTATTTTTGTTTTTTCCTCTCAGGATTCTACTTAAATGAAAGCAGGAAGCAAGCAGGAACCTTTTAGACAGTGTTAATGAAACAGTTATTCTCATTAATGTGGAGTCTTGAAACACTTTGTAAAGTGAGTATTTGGAGTTTTGCAACAACTAAATAGAAAAATGCTCAATTTAGCTTTAAATTCATCTGGGGGCGAACCAAACAAAAAACCCGAAAACAACCATGCCATAATTCCAAAGCTGTTGAATATTATTAATATCTCAGTAGCCAGGTGAAGAGTTGCCTGCTTTTCTGAGCAGGTATGTTAAATCGAATTATCCATAATGAGATGCCTTTCAATTTGCCAAGCAGCAGGGCTGGCCAAGCCTGGAGCAGTTGGCTGACTGAAGAGGTCTCAAGGATAGACAGGCATTTTGAGGATCCAAAACATTGGCAAATACCTTCATAATCCAGTTTAGAACATCACAGGCAAACTGCACACCCGGCAATGGACCTGCAGTGCACTGGAGCACATCCTGGCTGGAGCCAACTGGAGCACACCCACAGCAGGGCAGGGCAGGGCAGGGGGAAAGGAACAGCAAACTCATTCCTGGAGTGGCGGCTTGAGAGGAACCAAGGCTTTTTTCAGCAATATTTGCAGCTGAAGGCAGCTCCTGCACCTGAACCACCCTCCCAAGGGGGCCCAGCACCCGATCAAGTGGCTCTCCAAAGGTTTGGTTTCCTTCAGCACCTCTGGTTTTGCATCTTATCTGCTTTCTTATCTCTATCTATCAGAGCTATCCACAGCCTGAGCAGCTGCCAACCAATAATCCCACCCTCCAAAACAAACAGGAGCCCCCCTCATTAACCCCTCCTGTTCCTTGTGTTCACATTTGACAGCCACCTCCTTCCTAAGCACAGGGACCTGCCACACTTCATCAAAGCCCCTTCACTCAGATGTTCTTTTAGTATCTTGAAAATCACTTTCTCCAAAGTGTTTTCCAGAGTTCTATAATGTTGCTGTGGCAGCAACTGTTAACCTAAGGGATTTAGACCACGCTGCTCAGTTCAACCTGAAACAAAGCGTACAAAACCTGTATTTTTAAACTGAGGGGTAAGCAAACAATAATCAGGAGTCACCGTTTGGGCTGTCCCAAGCACAAGTCAGGATCATGTAAGGTTGCTGGGCTCTGTTTTAAGATCCTGATTGGTCTTCTCAAGAGAAAATTTTCCACAGAGCAAAGGAAGAGCTGATGTCAGGAACTGACTTTAACGGCCTGTGCTTGCAAAGCAGCTCAATTAACCTAAATCTAGGTGTTCAATAATAAAGGAGACACAGGTGCAGTGTTACACTTAGATACTATACTAGGTTAAACCACAAATTTTTCAAAACAATGACCATTAACCACTCATAGAAAAATTTGGCTGAGTTTTGTCTCCCATCTGCATAGAGATATTCCAATGGAGTGGTTTTACACATTTAAAATTGCAGCTGATCTTCATAGCCTAAAATACACACAGAGCGTCAAGTGGTTCTTTCCAATGCAGCAATTTTTCTGAAGCTGTAGAAAATATTTATAAACTAATTAATCACTGCAATAAGTTGTACTTGAATGTGAAGCACTCCAGATTCTGTGGAGGGTCTGTGTGGATCACCACTACGCAGCTGGAAGCAGAGGAAGAATTCCACATCCATCCACATTCCAAGGCCCAGGGAAGGCTGTGGCTGACTGCAAAGAACCCCCAGTTCTGGCTGCAGAGTACACCCAAAGGCTGTCATTAGAGCAGCTATATAAAAATATTTCCTGGGGGTGTGGAGGGGGAAGCACAGTGAAAAGGAGTCAATGCAGCTGCAGCACATAGGTTCCTATCCTTGCCTAAAACTTCTCCAACACAGTAATAGATGTACATTCAGTGTGGCTGGAACTGAAACCTCTGCATTGCTCTTCTCTCTACAGCTCAGCTTAGTCTCTTTATGAACTCCCCTTTTGCAGCGTGCAGGGCAAAATCAGCCTCAGTCTTAAAATAGTCGAAAAGAAGAGAAAAATGAAACATGTTCTTATGACACAGATGCATGAAAGAGTTAATGACAGATAATTAATTAAATGTCTCAGTGGTGCTGAATGCTGGCATTAATTGTCACAACTCAACACTTCTAAAATTTTCCCAGCCCCCATGAAACTGTTCCCATAAGTTTGATTATTTTTTTATTGCAGCATGTGTCATGCAGAAGGCACACACAAATCCTCAAAAAGCAGCTTCCAAAAAAAATCCTGGTGAACGCAGCACAGAAGGCTCCTCTGAAGACAAAGAACAAGACATCAGTGTCTCATCTGCTGTGAATTAGTTTGCTTCTTTTCCTTCAAGAACTCTTAATATGACAATCCGATCAACAGTTAATCTCCCTGAGCAGACGCCACTTTGTTATCCTCCGTGGTAGTTCTCTGCTCCTGGGGTAATTTGTTGCTGAACAATTGAGGCGAACACTTGGCTCAGGATAGAAAGAAGTAAGATTAGTCTGTAATTGGAATATTTTGTCTCATTTATTCTTGAAGATGTGCCATATTACACTCCATCAGCCAGGGGTTATTGTTTTATGAAATCAAGCTGCACCTGGCATTGCATTGTACAAACCTCAAGTGCTACTGTTTGTAGTCCAGCTCTCCCTTCACCCACATCTCAGTACCACTGGATACCTCATCCTGCAGTGGAACCTTCATCCCCTCAGCAAATTATCTTATCAAGTCTTTAATTAAAAAANGTCTAAGACAACTGTTAAATTACGCCATAATATCAAACACAACTGTTAAAGGTCACTAATCCATGTACTTCTCTCCATATGTTTTTTTTTTTTACTTCCAGCAAGTTTTCAAGATGATCTCTTCTTTCTCATCTTTAATCAATTACTACTGCAAATGGAGAAGCTAATTGATTGTATTCCTATTTCATTTAGATTGATCTCTAGGAGTTTTTGTGTGCTTCAAAATGAAAGCAGGCATTAAAACAAAAAGGTATTTAAAATTCAGCTGTATTTATGACATATTTTCTCTGTTGTTTCTTCTCCCACCTGTGACAGCATATTCTTAGAAGGTACATTTAAGAAAGTTTTAGCATAAACCATAACTTTCATATTTAGAGGGATATAAACTTTCTTTCCTGGTTTCTAATTTTGCCTAAGTACCTGCTGCAAAATTCACCTTTGAAAGACATTCTGCCATAAGGAATTAAAAATCCCTTGAAACATGTGCAGCATCACCTGTAGGCAGCTAATTCTGACCCAGCCTCTTGTACATACATAAAGCTGACAGGTGTTTTGATGGTCTTAATTAAGCCAAGTTTTTACTGTGAAGTTTATACTAACGCCACAGCTGCAAAGTCAAATATTTACACTGTTAAAATGGAGAATAGAGGAGAATAAACATGCAGAGATAAATCCTGTTTCTAAGGTGTCAGGCGGCAAGGGTAGAACAAAGGATTTTACACTGTCCTGGTGCAGCATTATAGTATCAAAGGATGAAAAAAAAGAGTTTGCTTGGCTTGGTAGGGATTTGGCCAGAGCATGGCTGGTTCTTTAACTTGGAAAAGAGAGAGAGAATCAAAGAATATTAGATAATTATTAAATCATGAGAGAGAAAGGAGATTTTGTTTAAACTCATGACATGCCATAATTTGCCCTTGATATTAATGCATTTCTGGCAAACAGGTAAGAGAAATCCCATTGCTGCTCTATATGGTATTTCCCATCCATTCCCTAACTCTTGTAAGCTAAGAGTCAGGGAATTTAAAACTCAGTTTCAAACAACCAGACACATCTGATACCTGAGCATTACTATTAGATATAAAAATAGTGATTGAGTTTTTAATAAAAGTAACAAACTGCATGTTCATGTGGATTTCAGCCTGTAGCAATAGCACTGAGGACCAGCTTACAGCTACACAAACAAAAAGCACTATACTGAGGAATCAATGGAAGGCTGTAAAGATGCAAAAAGACTCACAGCTGTGCTATAAGCATAGGAGAGAAAAAACAAAAAACAAACAACCAACCACAAAAAAAACACCACCAAAAAAACCCACCCAGCGCCCAACAACAACAAAACAAAAACAAAAACCCAAAACCAAAACAAAAAAGCCCCAAATATATAGAATCTAGGAAAGGAAAGGTAAATTAATTTTGTATTTCTCATATAAACCAAAAGCTGTGACCTCAGGGGTAGTCTTCCCCATCCCATGTATATAAACCCAAAAGAGATCCAGAAGAGGCTGAAAAAGTGTTGCTCTTCTGGCAGTGCTACATCCAGGTATGTCTCTTCAGCAGCTGAATTTTGTGTTCTGCTCCAGCCAGAGATTTGTTCAAACACATTGGTTTGTCTCTGCAAAATTGCTTGCAGGGGCTGGGATATAATGAACATTATTCGTTTGATCAATTGTTACTAAGCAAGCTGCTAAGTAGGTTCAGTTTATTCTAACAGTTTATTTGGGTGGCTATAAAGCGTTTCTTGTGTATGCTCCCCTGGAAACCCGGTTTACCTAATTTCTCAGGAAAGATTTTTAACACAGGAAAACTCTGAACTACAAGTTCACCTGAAAATCATGAGCTATTAAAAACAGGTAAAATTCCAGTTTATACAGTCTAACTTCCCCAAAGCCCCTTCACAGCTGCAACCCACACCCCACACAGTCAGACCAGGTGCTTCCCCACCTGCTCAAGCCCAGGTTCCCCACTGCAGAGTCTCAGATGTCCTGATCATCACAATAATTTAATCCTGGTGCAAAAACAAAATAACAGCTCAAGCTGGTACCTCCAAGGAGGGGCATTGAACGAAGCACATCCTGGGGTTTTACATCCCCACAGCCCAGACGTGCAAAGGCGTGGGGAACGCTGGCTCTCAGCTGGCCTGGGGGCCCCAGGTCCCCATGTCCTTTGCTGTGCCGAGGGGCAGCAGCTCGAGGGCTCTTCTTGCCTGGGGATCCTGCAACAGAGCTCAATCTGCAGCTCCTACTGCAGTTGCACCCAAGACCCCTGCATTCAATAGATCCCTCACCACCCCTCCACACTGCTTTGAAGCCTGTTGAGAGGCTTTCTGTGAAAGTGCCCAAATGTAAAAAAAAAATTAAAAAATACAAAAATAAAAAAGTTAAAACCCTGTAACCTTCTAGCCACATGCAAAGGGAGAACATGGCCAGTTCAGACCCTTTTTTCCTCCTCCTTGGCATTACCCAAGCTGGTGTGCCTGGGAAGTTGAGCCACTTCTATTCTGCTCATTTCAAAGTATGCCCAAGTGTGCAGTGGCAGTGTGCCACGGCCCAGCAGCCTAACTCAAGGTGACAGTTCCTTCGGAGAGACACGGCCACAGTGTCCCTGGGCTCATCCCCAGCAAGTTCAGCATCCCAGCTGACATCTCCTGATCCCTTTGCACAGCCCTTATTCCAAGGGGGAGGAAGTAAACTCTTCCATCTTTTCTCTCCCCCAGCATTTTTTCTTTGTTTGCCTAAAAAGAAGAACCATATAATGAGTTTCCAGCAACATTTTGTACCAAAGTGTGTCAGGAGCCATTACCTGGAGGTGCTGATTACTGTTGAGACAAGTTGGCAACTGGTACTTCTTTGGAATGGCTACAGACAAAAATAGTCTGAGTTGCTGCTGGGTTTTAAAACTGGTTTCTCTAAAGCAATATTTTTTTCAGAATGAAAGGAAATGTCGGAGCCAACAAATTGCACATGAGATATGAAAGAAAAGGTAAGTATTTCTATCCTGGGGATACAGCCCAAAAGTGTGAGACGTAGCTCCAAAAAAAAAAAAAAATCATCTCAGTGGCAGCTAAAAAATATAAAGAAACTGGCAAAGTTATTGAAAGAAACATCAGAAATGATAACCCAAAGATGAGGTTAAAGGCCACAGCACATGTACTCATTCACTGGTAGTTAATAGCTCAGATCTCAAGAGGTTTCGGGGGACAATTGCTGGGTAGGAAACACTGCTGCATTTTAAAGGCACTTTCAGAGCCCAGAATAGAAATTGTAGGATTGGATTCTTGTTGTTCCTGCTCTGAGGACTTACCAAGCAGAAGTATAACCACCTTTACAGCAGGTGTGAAGATAGTAACCTTTCATAAAGCCATTTCAGATTTAGTAATAACATCTGATATTTAAAGGACTTGGAAATTTCAGAATTGTTGTCTAGACAGGGCACAGACAAGGTGCAAAAGTGACCAAAGCAGCCCCCCCCCCTCCCAAGGTTCAGCATGGACAATTTCTTCTCAGACAATTTTTCTGCTTCACCTTTCTCACAGCACGAACAAACAGCAATATTTTTTAGGTACTGTAATTTCAGGCATGGGGCAATACTTCAGCAGCATTCTACTCTGCAGAGAGAAGGACTTGAATTTTAAAAGGCAGTGTGATTTACAAGCAAGTTTCACTGTACTTTACATCATGCTACACATGGTCTCTGTCTTCTGTGTGCTAAGAATCTTCATTCCAGCTGGCAGCTTGTTGTTTCTCTGCTGCAAATTGAAGTGGTGCTTTTCCAGAATTCTAACTCTTATTGTTTCAATTTCAAGCTAAGTTTCAGTCCATGAATAATGTTCAGAAATAGAAAGCAGAAGCATGTACATTTGCTGCCCCAGATGTTATTTATGTCAGCTTAGAAAAAAGTCAGACACTGACAGCTCCTGAGGTAATCAAATATTTTCTGTTCCTCTCATATTGATCTTGCAAAAATCTAGCTTGCTTGATTGAAAACAAGTTGTTAAAGGAATAGAGTAGCCTCTCTTACCTGCAGTAACCAAGCCAGCTGGCTAGCCTGCAAGCACAGAAATTAAAGGGATTATGAAATAATTTTCTGACCTAGTAGAGTTGCTATATAATAATTATTCCCTTCTCTGCCATATATGGGTGTTTACTAGAATTTAAATCCAGTAGTTGGAAGGAGTTTGCCTTTCAGGATTTCAACATTGCAGTGCATTTTGTGCTATGTAATGAGCAAAGATATATTTATTATCCTGGTTCAGGCGAGGCATCATCGAGCCCAGCCTGCAGTGTCAGGTGTAACCAGACACCCAGGCACAAACGGGAGCAGTGTCAGCCTGACACTTTCTTCAAGTCCTTTCTCAGCCTCCAACTGTATTGAGCCCTGGAGAGCTCTGAGCCCAGCTTGGTTTGTTTAGAAGTCCTCCCAAGACTCTCGCCTCCAAGTGTTTGTGCAAGAGGGTTATAAAAGCCAAATGCTCTTCACTTGAGCCTGAATCTATTGTGACCAAGGGGATTCTCACAGAAGGTGGGCTGCTGTGCTGAAAGCATTCTGGGGTTGGCAGTGCTTGCTGGCAGCAGCCACAAATGATCCCCAACTGCTCTGGGAGGCAGTGGGGCTGAGCCAAGAGCCAGAGACCTCTGTGGGGCTCAATGTCCCAGCAGGGCTGATGAACACCTGCAGCCCTGCCTGGGCCACTTCCCAGCTTCTCTGGAACCTTCTGACACATCAGCTATGCAGATTCACAGGGCTCTGCTCACGGGTGAACTCATTTTTCTCGGTTTTGTTTTTAAGAAGTGGGGGTGTGTGGCACAGTCACTTGTGCATCTGGCCAGAGAAGTTCCTCTGTGTCTGGGGGCAGGAGTTTCTGTCTCCCCTGATCCCAAGTCTCTGTGTAGGTGCAAAAGCTGTGCAGCAAGATTCCTGGATCAGCGTGGGCTGCCCTGCAGTCAGTCAGAGCTCAGGTAAACCCAGACCTACACCACTTGCATCTGATGGGGATCCTGGCACCTCACCAGCACAGAATTGCTAAGGCACCTCAGAGATGAGCTCCTCTGTTTTATCCAGCATTATTCAACACATCTGTATCATTCCCTTTTGCTTAATGACTTGATCCCTATAACTATGTTGGCTATTTTTAAATGATTTTCTTTTTCCTTTGGCTACAATATATAAACCTCTTTTTTTTGTTTGTTTTATTCTGGATTTCAGTTGGTCAGAAATGCAGCAGACCTATTCTCTGCTTCAATTATACCAGTGAATCTGTCCCTGCAAACATGTTTTCTCCCAGAAGGGAAACAAGGGAAGAGAGAGAATTTCAGTCCATCTGTTCTGTCCAAAATTAGGAATTACAGAGGAGTGCGAGAATAAAACTAAAACTCTACAATTCCATAAACCTACCCACATTTGAATTGAATCTTATTTTGCCTGAACTAGTTCTCCTATCCCTCGTAAAATCACTGCAAATTCTCGAGTACCTTTTTTACCACTTGAAATTTTAATTGGAAACAAACTACTACATGAACTGCATAGGTCATGTAAGATGCAGATTAAGGAAATTCCAAAAAGGTGCACCTCAGGCTTGGGCAGCCTGGAGCTGGAGTTCAGATGTCTAGACATTTCAGAATTATCAAAATTCATTCACACTGGTGAGAAAGAAGCTTGTGTTGAATTCTAAGCTGGAAAGGCTTGGAGGGAAAGGCAGGATGAAGAGGGGGCCTGGGCTGTGCACACAGCTGTGCTATTTACAACATCCCATCTCACATGTCACAGTTCAGACCTAGTTGTCTAAAACTGATGCAATTCAATAGAGTGAAACTATTCCAGCAGTTGAGGCTATTCTGCTTCATTATTCTCCCTCAGTAAAGCAGGTACATTAAGGTTCAAAACACCTGAACTGTGTCCTCAGTATTCTGAACTCAATTTCCTATCAACTTGCACAGTGAAAATAGGACCAAAAAGTGTTGCCTTTACTAAGGAAAAGTTATACCACTGTTTTCCTCTTCTCTCTTTAAAAACAAGAGGAAAAAAAATTTTAAAATCCCAACCAACCAAAAAAACAAACAAACAAACAAAAAAACAGTTACCAAATCTACTACAAAGTGATGCTTAGCTTGAGAGCTATCAGCTCTTCGGCTGAAATTCAGAGGCTCACCTCCCCCCCACACACACACACTAATTAATCAGTAATTAGAGAAGAGCAGCTGAAGTCACCTGGGTGCTTAGTGAAGCAATTCTGGAGAGAGCTGCACACCAGCAGGCCCCAAGGGGACAATTCCAGCAGCCTCCTGAAGGGCCCTGCAGCAGAGGCAGGAGTGCAAACACTGCACACCAGCCTGGAAAGATGCTACAAAATCACACAGATATTTGCAAAACTGGCCTCTGATGTTGTGCTGCATGGGACATTCTTCAGACTATTTTCTCAAAGCAATCAAACAAAAAACCTCTTGTCAAGTCTCACTTTCTGTCCATTCCCTCTTTTACCTTTTTTCACTCCATATTGCAACTCCCATGCATTTTAGAGACCTCTACCACATGGATTTATCACTCAGTGACCAGAGAGTATGCGATGCAAGGCACGGAGTCCATACCATAAATAATTTGGGCAAGTAGAACTTAATTTTCCTTGAACAGTGAACAGATTTAATCAAAACCAAGCATCAATCCCCAGATCTCCCTGGAACAATATAATTGTCCATAATCCATCCCTCCCTACCCAACCTTCCCATTTGATGCTGCACTTAATTTCCAAACAACATCAGCTGCCAAAAAGTGCTGAAGTGCTTTTTTCACGGCTCTAGAAGGCTCCTTGGCTGTAGTTCACAGTAATACACAGCAGTTTGCAGGTCTCTAACTCATCGGGGCAATGCATGCTCTGCCATGCAAAGGTGAAGCTTTGCCAAGAGGGCATTCAGCCCACCATGGTCAGGCTCAGACCTGGAGGTGAGAGGTGCAAGGCAGACCAGAATTAGGTCAGTACTTTTAAATAGGGATTGTTCTTTGCAGTATGATATGTACTTTGGAATTGTTTGGCCATGAAGTACAAAGAACACTCAGTCTTCTTCCTACATGTGTTCAGGACAGCAAATGATTTAATTTGCTTATCAGCAGAATCAAGCCAGTGAAAACAGATTTTTACTCATTTCCTCCTCTTTCGAAAAACAAGTTTCAATTAAATTGAAGCAGCATCTACCTACTGGACTGGAGCAGCAATTAAAATGTACACAAACGAAAAATTCAGCAAGTTAAAAGATCTATTCCTGGTTGGGAAACCCCACCAATAGCACGAAGCAACTCCTAGGGAATACTTCATAGAACTTTAGAAAACAACTAGGAAAGGTACCTTAGAAACAATACCAGCATTCCTGAAACCAGACACTTTATTTGAATGCCCGGTGTACACAATTATATATCTATATACACATGTGTTTATATACCAACCAACAATTAGTTCCAAATAGTAACACCTGCCATTAGCACTCAATTAATGGTCAGTGTGGTTTTCTGATCACTGTATCTTCAAAGGATATGACAATCCATTCACTGATGTCTTCATGCAGTCATTAGGACAAATCAAATCTGCTTTTAATTTGAAGCATTGTACACATTATTTCAAGAGCTTAATTAGCTTATCCAGCTTGTAAGTAGTACTTGCAAACACTGCTATACAAACAGGAAGACCCAGTTAACACTGAGTGAAAACACCATCACTGTGTTTGAATGATCCTTGACACGGTATACCTTGTTACCCTTAGTGGTTTGCTGGTATTTGCAGCCACGAGCTGATCAGAAACAGAGCAGAAGAAGATTCTGCCAAAGCAACACCTGCTGCTTACAGGGGATGCTGTAAAAAAAATCACAGTTCCCATCACAGTTAATCAATCACAACACCTGCAGTTCATGGAATCACAGAAACACTGTGGTTGAAAGATACCACCAAAATCATCAAGTGGAATCATTAAGTCAGCATACCAAAGCTCATCCATGTCCCCAAGTGCCACATCTACATGTCTTTTACATCTCTTCAGGAATGGGACTCTACTGCTGCCCTGGGGAGCTGTGCCAGTGCCTGACACTTCCAGGGAAGGAATTCTTGCCCATACCAAATCTAAACCTCCCCTGGTGCAATCTAAGGCAAATTTCCTTTTGTCCTCTTTTCTTGTCTTTATCAGTGCTCAAGAGAAGCCACTACTGCCCACCTGGCTGCACCCTCCTGTCAGGGAGGTGGGGAGTTCCCCTGACCCTCATTTTCCCCAAGCTGAGCACCTCCACAGTCACTCCTTAACAGACTTGTGTTCCAGCCCCTTTCCCTGGACACACTCCACCCCTCAGTGTCCTTCTTGTCCTGAGTGTCCCACAACTGAGCTCAGGATTGGAGGGAGGGCCTCAGCAGTGCCCAGCACAGAGGGTCAGTCCCTCCCTAATGGGTCACACAGTTTCTCACACAAACCAGGATTCTGGTGACCTTCAGTCCAGCAGCATTTGGAATTTAGTCCACTCTTCAGAGAGCAGTCTCTATGTCTTTAGCTACCAGGATTAGCAGGGAAGAAAATTCACTCCACTTCAGAATGAAAGGAAAACAAAAAGTAAGCTCAGTGGTTTTGATAAGACATGCTGTGTCCATGGGCAAAGATCTGCCTCTGTGCTCCAAGAAAACAGTATAAAGGTGGAAAACAAAGGGAAAAGTGAAGACACACACTAGGAAACATACCTTAGAAAGCATCCATCCTAGTTTGTCACTAGGCTTTCACTTCAGGAAATTCCCTGACTATTTAGAGCCCATTTACACTGGGACACATTTAATGGACCTTATGCATCTGATAAGCCCTAGAAGGAGAGAGGCCTTCCTAGGATATAGAGCATCCATCTCTATACCCATTGAACCCATTGAGTTCTGAGATGTAGGATATCAAATTACTTCTTTCCTTCTGGAGTGACTTTTTCTTTCCTTTTTCTTCCATGACTTAGACCAGAGACAAATTCTACATTTGACGAAGNTTTTTGCTTTTTAAGTTGGGTTTGATTTTATTTTTTCTATTCAGGTAACACAATTCAGAAGAAATTAAAAATAACAATAAAAAACCCCTCATAACATAGCCAAGGAGAAGGCAAGGATGCCTTAAATTTATTTGCCTCCAAAGAGAAGGAATCAAGGGACCCAGAATATTAGAGGTGTTCCCAGACCTGCTACTGAATTTCTGTGGTATCTCTTAATTTTTATCTACTCGGCATTTCTTTTGTCTACTTGATTCTGAATGCAGGCTGGCACAGGCTTTAAGCAGCTCTATAAGTGTCAGTAGGCTCTTTTCCCAATATGAGAAACCCACGCAGGCCAGATAACTAAGAAGTTTTGAAGACTCCTGGTAGCTCTGGTGCCTTTAAATGTGCTCCCAAATCAATCACAGCTTTCAAAAGTGGAACCACTGAGTATCTGAAAAGATGGCCATAGGCAAAAATCACACCTCATGCAGTCACATCAAAGCTAACATGAAAGCCAACCTTCTCAAATCCAGATACTTAAAATCTCCATGTATCTTTAACATTTCATCAACACTCGACTAATGCAGATTTCAGTTCCTTCCTCATCCTTCATGGAGCTACCTTGAATATATTCCTTTCTGTAGGGTGTGCTGAAATGATAGTTTATTTTGACAATTTTTACATTGCAGACAAATCTAATGAAGAAATGTGATTTCCTCCCAGCTCTTCTGATTATTGCTCCAGTCCCCACCTTCATTTCCTGCATAATGTGACGTGTGAGATCCCAAACTCCTTCCAGAACACTGACACCAGCACAATGACAGAGTTGAAAGCCATAAAAAGTTATCATTACACTCCTAGAAATGAAATTGTAATCAATCTTATGTTATGTATTCTCCATTAGACATGACCCACAAATCAACCACATGAAGCCATGGATGGAAATGACATGATTTACACTTTGGTGCAATAAGGTAAAATGAATCAAACTCACCTTGACAGGAACCTGCACCATAAGCAGTGCACTCAGCTAAAAAGAGCTTGTCATCACTATGGACAAATCACAAATGGAAAGGCAACCAGGAGTGTTGCCATTTTATTACTGCACAGGCAGGACACATGTTGGAGCCTTAGTCATTTATTAACCAGGAGATGATCTAGTTTAGTAATTTATTTTACTTGAATCTGGATTATCAATTAGAAGCCAACTGGGTTATGCTTCTCTTCTCCACTGTTGATTATTATTACAATGCCTGACTTGGGATTGCTATAAAAAATAAATATTGAGTTGTCTCTTGGCTTTCCTCATAGCACTGAGGTGGGAACTGGGCTTGTTGGCAAAAGGAATCAATCCCTGTTGTGGTCTAAATTTCCACAAAAGGTGATTGGAAGAACATCTATGGGGGAAGAATTCTAGATAGAAGTCTCACTTTACAGAAGGCATTGGACTTAAATTTGCCTATATTTGTTTTGCCAGACAAATTAACATGCTGTAATTTCAAGAACCCTCTGTGTGCAGTTGCTCTTTATGCCAGAGAGTGATCTTTCCCCTGGAATCATTAGATGCTTATCTTGTTTCATTGCACTCCCTGATTTGTCTTAGTCTGAAAATTCATTTCAGGAAAACAGAAGATCCAAAGCCATGAGGCCTCCTGTGGAGAGAATTGTTTTCAGCCTTCATCTGAAAATTTTAACTACTGAGTCATTATTAAGTAGAGACTATTACAGACTAAGCAGTGCTATTAGTCTAATGTCACCAATTTCTCCCTCATTTGCATTAGACTTACCTGGAGTACAAAGCATAGCTGTGAGAAGCTGTGTGCCCTGTTTCTTCAAATCCTTCCCAGCACAATACCCTAATGCACCACCAGACAGGTGTTATCAAGATGCCTTTGTTATTTATTCCACACAATGCTTTCATTCCCAATTAGTGCATCATCTAGGTAACAACCACAGGAGCTAGTTTACCCTACTACAAACCAGTTTTTAATTTTAAAGCTGCAGAGGCCTCTCCTCCTCTCAACATACATGCATTATCCATGGAAAGGCTTTAGCCACACAGACATTTGGTGCTCAGTGTTATCCAGCTCCTGTTGACTATTTCTTTCCAAACCCTCAGGGTGCTCAGACTGCCTGTGTAAGAAGTGGTTCAGAGCTAAATCAGACCAGGAATGTGTGTACAGCAAAAGTCTGCAAAGAAATCTTAGCAGAACCACTGATAGGAGAAGCACTGGATAGACCCCAAGAGCCAGGCAGGCTACATTTCTCTCAGAGATTAAATATACTTGGAGTAAAATACAATTTAAAAAAAAAAAAAAAGCCACTTAAATAAACAATAGGATGAAAAGAAATTAATCTAATTAAGTCCAAATAGCAAGATGAGAGAAGAGTTGCCAACTAATGCACAAAAGTAGGAATGGAGGTCAGCACTCCTTCCTTAACAAGCAGAGGAAGTTGCCTGAGCCGACCATTCCCAAGCATTAAGAAAAAAAAAAAAAACAAAAAAAAAACAAAAAAAAAAACTGTCTTGGTAGGACTCTGTGCTTTAACCTGTACTCCATAAGCTCACTCTTTAACCTGAAGTTACATACATTCACATTTAAAGAAAGGACTCCTTTTGTGCTGCCTCTGTGCAGGAGCTACAGGAGAAGCTCCTCAGGTCCTCTGTTCTGCCGGAACCTCCACAGTGACAAGCAGAGACAGGACTGGGTCCTGAGGGTGTAACCAGTGTACAGGAAAATGATTCTTTTTTGTTGCTCAGATCAAGAGGCTGGTGATGGCTGCACAAGGCAGGCTGGTCTCTGAGCCCAAAATGCCTTTTTAGGGTACTGCTGCTCCCCCCTGACAGGGGACAGAACACCTGGCCAGAGATGCTGGCAAAAGCACCACAGCAGGAACAACACAGTCATGGGAGGAAAATGAGCCCTGCTTAAACACAGCTCAAGTTTAGGCTAATGAACAACAATGCTCAGCCAAGAGAGGTACCAGCAACTATTATTCTTTATATGGGAACTTGTACAGGTATAGCACACAACAAGAAAACATTTAGTCCATAAAATAAGTACACTACACTTTTTGTTTGGTTGGTTTGGTAATTACCAACTATGGTTAAAGTCAGTTTCTTAAAGGTGTGCAGTTTAGGGAGGAAATCCATTGTGACTATACAGCAAAATTTGTTACGTGTGCTGCAGGTTTCAATAAATGAAAATGTTCAAGTGCAGCCCAGGACATTAGTCTGAATTTTGCTAGCTCAGTAATGTTTTAGCAGTCATGCACTGCCAGGATGTATTGTTTGCTCCCCATCAGAAGGACGGGGTCTCCCACAGTATAAAAAGCATTACCCAACAGCAGCTGGATTTCCTGAGATTCCCAGGTAAGCCGAGGGAGCAGTTTCTATCAACCTTTGAATTCACAATTTGATGTGAATGTGGCCATTATTTATAAAAGCTTCTAAAAGGGTATTGCTGAGAAAGCAAACTGGATATAGAAAAGATGTAACAAATACAGAAGAAGGAAGATGGAATGAATTTCCTCATGGTCTCAGCTGAGACAAAGCTCTTCAACATCATTACTTATTAACAAAATAATATATCATATATTAACATATGTTCATCATCACATAATAAAAATAACTCCCTTTGACAAAAGCTACCCACATCTGCAGTTGAGCAGATCTTAAGTTAGGGAATTTTCCTTAAAGATGCCATAGGCCCAGTTAATAAAAAGTCATGCCAAGAACATGGATAGAAGATAAGTGAATCTATCAAGATTACATTGCTTCAGGTTAAAATATTTCAAAATCATGTGAGAAAGCATTTGCAAAACTGTGATATTCATGAAGTCTTGCAGGCAAATCACTACCTTACTTTCTGCAGTTTTCACTTTATGTATGTATAAAAACACCTCAACTTGCTTTATTTTCTCTCCCATCAGAGCAGTTTCTTCAAAGTTCGAAAAGGTGCCACACTATAATTGAAGTGAATATTGGACTCCAGATCAACAGTAGAAATAGGAAGATGCCTCAGTCATGACATTCACAAGCACTGCCCACCCACACATGCCCTTGTACCTCCAGTAACTTTTTAAAAATCTCCAAGTATAATGGAAAGATCAATTTAACTCCAGAGTGTGTGACATTTGTACACTGCTCGTGTTGGACAGAGAAGACAGACGCAAGTTCAAGTTGTATCTCCTCTTGCTCATCCTCCTCCCCTCCAGGGATGGAAATTCTAGCCAGCACGTGCAGCCCCCAGAACACGCTGCTTCCTCCAGCCCACCAGGACAGAGCCACAAGCCCACAGTGCAGAGAGAACTGCCGATGGTGCCTTGGAAGGCTGACCTGGAACGGAGACTAGACAGAGCAAAAGGCTAATAGAGGGATTTACTGAAAAGCCTCAGTGGATACACCATGGGCAGTGCAAGAGCCCAGGCAGGGCTGCACCCAAGATGAGCCCAAAATGGTCACAAAATGGATGCCCGGTCACAAGGCTTCACATTTTTATAAGTTTTGACCCATTAGAATATGGGAGCTAATTGTCCAGTTAAAGCTCCAGGTTATGGAGTTCCATCCTCCTTGTTTTTCTCTCTTCAATTCCCTGTTGTTTGTGCTCTTGGGCCTGAAATCTGCTTTGATCATCCTTGGTCCCCAGCGAGGAAAGGAATTATTTTGTCTGCCCACCCTATGAAGAGAGCTCAGCACCACCCAATATGAAACCCAGAACTACACTAAAATAATCCAGAGTGAAAAATATCAAAGCTAAAACCTAAGGCATCACTGAGATGGGCATTGCAGAACAAAATCCCAAGAGAAACCATGTTTTCTCTCTCCTCTAACCTGCCTGGATACAGCAGCATTTTATTGGATCTGGTGTTCCAAACAGCTTTCCCAAGTACACTCAGCTCAACTCTGAATCACAACAGCTCGTCCTCCCCACCCTCACCAGTAACACCACAAGAGTTGAGCACTGAGCTGCAAATCACATTTAAGTGTCAGTCACACCTTTGCAGCCAAAAAATATGCAAAAGAAGGGCCTCACTTTGCCCTTTAACACATGCAAGAGGAGGTAAAAACACTGTCAAAGGTTAAAATATATGAAAGGGATTTTTTGTTGTGTTTTGGTTTGGTTTTTTAAGCTCTTTGCACACTTGTGGTCTAGCAGAGTTGTGTGGCTGCTGAAAGGGCCACAAGCTGCCATTGAGCACCTCCTGGGATCCTTTTCCAGCTGTTTTCTAATTTCACAAACTCCTACTCGTCTCCATCTCCCTGTTGCTGTGTCACATTTTAGGAACATCCCACTGGCAGTTCAAGAACCTTTTCTCTCTTACAATTTCCACACATCCTCATTCTCTCCAACATATTGCTCTTCAAATCTCTTTTTCTCCATCATCTAATAGTTTTATTTACACAGCTACATTTAAATCCACTAAAATAAAAATGTCCAGGATAAAATTTCCATTTTGATTTTACAAAATGGAGTTACAGCTAGTTGGAAATACAAAGCAGGTTTTAGTGCCCATTGGCTTAAATGTAAATCTTGTACCACACAAGGTCATTTCATTCCACAGGCAGGAGATTTAGGTTTCTATTACAAAATGTTTCATTTCCACACATACTGAAAATGAAGTAGCTCACTCTGATCATCTAAGGACAGCAAGCTTTTGAATCTGATAACATATTATTTAAACCTGAACAGAGTGCACCACTTTTGTGAGAACAAGATGATATAAGAGATATTTTAGAAGGTGCTACAAGTAATAGAGCATTACCAAACAGCAACTGCAGTGCTTTAAAGTCCCCAGAAAACCATGTCAAGGAACAAGAAAACCTCTTTATAGCAATCCTGTTGTGATTAGTAGAAGTTAGCCAGAAGCCTACTAAAACAGCAACAAGGAAAAGCAACTATGGAAAATTAATTTTAGCAGAATAAAGGTGTAAAAATCAACATTTGCAGTTTTCTGATTCATAATTAAATAACCTTAATTTAATAAGAAATAAGGAAAATGAACTGAATTCTGAGACAATTTGATACAGAGATGTCAGAGTAGTTGCATGATACCTGGGTAATTCACTGAAAATATTCAGATTCATCTCCTTAAACATTTGGGGACAAACATATGTAGGTGTTTATGTTGCTTATATAAACCATATTATCACTGAATTCTTTGTCTCCCCTGCCTCACTCCCAGTCCACACTGCCTCAAAGCCTACACTTACCATGTTGGCTAAAAAAGAACAAAACTCTTCCATACATTATTACTGCCTTCTTTTAATCCAGAACCTCTCCATCATTCTAAATCATGGAAGAAAAAAAAAATCTAACAAAAAGACAGTCTCACTTGGCCCCTTTTCACCTCACCTTTACCAACAAGCACTGAATTCTTTTATTTGAGCAAATGACATGATCCACATCCCACAGCTTAACTGCACTCCCACAGTAACCAAAAAGTGCACAGGACATTTCTGCAATCTCTTAGCTCTTATGAGCTCCACAAATATGAGATATGGCACGCCAGCCCACCTTGCAATGCCAAGTGACGGGCAGGGCTGTGCCAGAGGCAGCTGAGGAACCAGAGCAGCTCGCAGCAACAAGGCTATTGTGTCATCACAATATCTCTGTTGTCCAGCAAAATGAGCAAGCACTGATTTTTTCAGGTATAAAACATTTGACTCGCCACTAAGAGAAGCAAGGGTTTCAGCCTCCTGAACTCAGGCTGACACTGTTAGAGAGAGAGCACATGGACTGCTGGGCTCTCCCAGGAGACTCACAAAGCCACAATAAAACCAACACTGGCCTAGAGCATCAAGAGGCCTGGGCATGAAAGTCTTTCAACATGGATTCCAAAGCTGAATTTTTTGAAAAAAAGGAATCCAAGTAGTCCCTGATGCTGGCAGAGTGGCTACAGCCATGGCCAGGGTAGGGGCTGTGAGGTTTCAGGGGAGGACCCACCTGACACACAGAGCAGGGGCACCACAGGCTCACTGGAAGGAAGCCTCAACCTGCTCTGCCAAGAGAAATCAATTCATCTCATTGATCTAACAAGAGCCACTGCCAGCCTTGGCCGTGGAGCTGCTGCTGGAGATGCAGAGTGCTGACCCACTAATGTTCACATTAGCTTGCTGCGTGGCTGTGCCAGCATCTGCACGCAGAACTCACCCTGCATGGCTGCACGGACCAGCCAAAACTATCTGGGACATATTCTATTAGAGATGATATTGCTTTTGCTCCAACAAGCAGCAACTCTATTGAGATTGGCTAATTCAATTTTCCCCATCTTATCAGATTTCTTTTTAATGAAACTGAACAATAGTTTCATTTGTTATGTTATTAGTTTTCCCAGTGGTAGCAGCAAGACTAACTCAGTTGAAAGCTAAACAACAGCGCTGTGCCAGTGTTGACTGTTTATCATCACCATGCGCCAGCTTTATATTACAAAGTTGCCTTAGTCCATTCCTTTTTGTTTGCTTCCCATCTGTGGGGATTCACAGCTCGGAGGTCATCTTCCTGTCCCATCTACTTCGTGGATTAGCATGTGCGTGTATCTAAGTACCAAACCTCTGAAGGGATCTGAAATAATCTGGGATGCCACAGTGATAGTGGGATATGTCAGATTGAAATAAAGTTGTTTTTTTTTTTTTTCAGGAGGAGAAATTATAGTCTTAGACATTCATACTTACAGTTCTTGTTAAATAAATATCTTGCAGCATAGACAATACAGGTTTTCATCTGAGAGAAAACATCCAAATCCTCCTGTTGTGTTTATCAACTCAAAATCCTTTCATCAATTAACCTCCAGAGGTGCTCAAAAAAAGCTGCTATTCCTTCAGTTAAATTCCTGCTGCTTCAGCTGATTTATCACATTACAAAGACCTGTGCTGTGCTGGTGTTTCAGGGAAATTGTATTGGGAAGGCAGGCTCATTTGCATGAGTCTTGCTGAGATTTTTTTTTAGCTCTTTACCTTTAAAGAAATGTGTTTGATCCACATATTTATGGGTGGTGAGGAGAGGAGCCTGCCAGCCTCTGCACACTAAACCCTGCAGCACATTAATGCAGGCAGGGGAATGGCCCAGAATGCACAGAATAACCCCTTGGCCCAAATGTCACATCTCACCCAGCTGTGACAGACATTCCTACCCAAAAATCCCTGTCCAATAGATCATCTCACAGATGGGTCCCCCCACTGGGGATGTCCAGCACCCAGAGCCCAGGTCACAGAGGTGATTAAAGACACTGTGCTCACAAGGGCAGAAATTGGCTACCTGGCATGCAGACCCTGAGCACATAGCATTCTTCCAAGCCTCTGCCTCATCACCAGCACCCGCCCATCCCTCGTGGAGGCTGCACCCAACAGCACCAGGGGCAGGGGCTGCCTTCAGCCGAGATGCTGAGGCCAGAGCAAGGGCCCGCAGTGCCATGGTGGCTGTGAAGGGCCAGCTGAAGGGCTGGGTTCACACCTGCTAGCAGATAACACATCAACAGGGGCCTCTTGCTTCAGGAGTTTTTCAACAACCAAAGACCAGTTGTGTTGGTCGCAGCCTCAACTCACAGGAGTTTTGAATGTTAAACCTCCACCAAAAAAAAGCAAAAAAACAACAAACTGATCTCCCAATGCCCAAACCAGACTGAAGTCCATCCCACTCTTATTAAAAATAGCCAAAAAGCAGAAACAACCAAAGATAATATCAATATCTTTCTGCCTTTAGAGCAGCTAAGCTGCACCAAGAGCCAGAGGTCCCCAGCACCAGCATCACTGTGCAGCTGGAGGACCCTGACTGCTGCAGGAGCCCAGTAGGAGCCCAAGCAGCATGGAAATAACCAGATTTTAGCATTATCCTTGTGTGCTTATGGGAACGTGCTTCGTGTCTGCACCACCTGTAACGCTAAGAGCTACAAGGGTTGCTCTTCTGCTTCTTCAGTGATTTGCAGTGCCCAGAGACCGCGCGGCTGGGATCGAGCAGCAGTGTGAATTTCCACAGAGCAGCAGTGCTCCCTGAGGAGAAGTCACCTTAATACTGATTGGCAGTACACCTCTGCCCCCACAGGAACAATATTCCAATATCATTTCATCTCAGTGCTGAAATTGCCTGCTGTAATTCTTGTTCAGCCTACCCAGAATAGTACTGAGGACCCCAGACATGCTTTCAAGAACAGACACTTCCCCCCCTCAAAACTAACCTTATTCTACAAATAAATAAACTAAACATTTATAGCAGCAGTACCAAGGCATTCAGCAAATGTTCAATATTAAAGGTACCTAAATATTTACTCCTGAAGCAACACTGGAGCTCACAGTGTGCATTTAAAGAAAAAATACAATTATTTGCATTACAATAGCACCTGGGAACCCAATCAGAAATAGGACCCTATCGTAAAAGCACTGAACAGAAAAAGAGAGTTTCTGAATAGCTTTTACACGAAAAAGAACTGCGCAGTAATTTCAACTGCATGTTTCTTGTCATTCCCAGGGCTGAGCCCCTAGTGCTCAGCTGCATGAGACAGTAAATATATTCTTCCTCTAAGCACCCCATACATTAATTAAAAGCACAAGGAATCTATACATCACTGGCCAGCTCTTACCTATCATAATCCTTCATTTTTCCTTATGAGACTGCAAAGCAGGGACTATTTGTAACATGCTTTGGACAAATCAATTTAAACATTATATTTTACATACATACATATAATATTTTATGTATATCAACACTAAATCTTTTGGTTTTTTGTTTGTTTTTTCTTTAAACATCCTAATTTCTGCAGATGTAAAAACCAGTAGGTTTTGGGATTGATTAGAAGTCTGTTGCAACATGGTGTTTACTTAAAAAACACTCTGGGCCACACCAGAGGTGAACTTCTTCTTTTTTCTGAATAATAATTAAAAGAAAACAAGCTATATGTTCCAAAGGAGTTTGGACACCCAGGGAAAATACAAAGCTGCTGCTGTCTGTACCCCTGCCTCTAAAACCTGCAAGTTCCAATTGATACTGGTCAGGGAAAACAGAGATAACAGTTTGGAAGTGTAAAACACAGTCATACAAAATAAACCCCAAGATGTGTGAGCACTGGCTTTTCATAATTGTGCAGATCATTAAAAATATATATATAAATACAAAAACCTAGCTTGGCTTCTGTAGTTCTAAAGACACAACCTGTGAACAATAAATCAGAAAGCTGGGTATCTTCGGCTTGCTAGCTTAGTCTGCCAAACAATTATGCAGTGAAATGTTCTAATTGCACTTTGATTTTAATGTTAAAACCCATTTCCATAATTTCAGTGGATCTTTACAACACCGTTTAATATTTGCCAATGAAGTAAATGAGCTGCAAGTAACATTCACAGATGGTTCATGTTTTCCATTAAGTCTGCAAGCTAAGATTGTCTTTGTTTACAAAAATAAATAGTAAATACCTTGGATAAATCCCACAGAGGGGAGCCCTAGCCTGGTTGGGAAGTGCAGGCTGAGCACCTCTCAACACCTACAGGTGCTCCAGAGCTCCACATCGAGCTAAGACACATTCCTCTCACAAGGGAAAACAAAATCTTGGTCAGGCAAGGAGTTTTGTAACAAACTCTTCCTGCTTTTTAAAGCCAGAAGTCTGGGGTACAACTGCTCTCTGTTTAGGTTTAATGAGCCAGAGCACTTCAGACTAAGCTGTAAGGGAGACAAAAGCCAGCTTCCCACATGCTCAAACCCATCTTCTGGGTTTCTCCTCAGATTTGCTTGAGATTAGGGAAGCAGCTCTCCAAAGGATTTTTGTCTGTTTCTGTTTTTATAAGAATAATTTATATCAGCATAAACCCAGACTTGTCAGCTCAGAGAGGCTTCAAAGAAAAATACCTGCCTTCTTTCTACTACATGGGATTTTTTTTTTTAAATTTATACTGCAAGGCTTGACTGCTACAGTATTTGAAGTGGCATCATCCTGACATACTAACCAGTTTAAATTATATTGACCCAGGGTTCCCACAGCAGCTATTGATTGATCACAGTAGGAATTGAGCAGAAAAGGAGAAGAAAGGTCAAAACAATGATGATCTTAAAGCTGTAGTTTTGTTCAAGTGTCTACCCTGTGTGGGAATCCAGTCCCCAGACTTTAGTTTATTGTTCTGTCAGAAAGTGGCAAAATGCACAGAGATGTTAATCAAACTTTCTTACACAACTCAGCAAAGTTGAAGCCCATTAACAGGGACTGAATGCACATCTTCTTTGTGCCTGTGTGGGAAGAAGTCACCATGATTCAAGGGGGTTTGACCTGCTCTGGTTTATAATTTGTTTCAAACACAGCACTGGCAATGACCCTTTCTCATTTCATTTGTGTGCAACTCTAGTTTTGACCTAAATATTGATTCAAAAAGGGGCAGAGTAGGAGCAGAGGAGATGTACACACATTTTTAAGGAAAGGCAGAGTGAAGTCCTGCTCCCGAATGCTGAACTTCCCTTGCAGCATGGGGGACATGCTAAGAAAGAGAAAGAAAATAAAAACTAACTGGTTCTTTGCTCACAGGAATCTATTTCCGATTTCCAGAAATTTCAGTTCCAATGTGCAGCCTCACAGTTTCTACACATTAAGTCTAATTTTGGGGATGTTTCAGAATTAGGCAGCACAAGTTCATGCTCATCTTGAAACTAAACCTGCTGCATGATTTCTGAGAGCACCAGGCTTACAGCAGCCTCCTTAAAAGCACAAGAGCCCTAACCTGGCTCCTATGCATTTACAAATCCTGCACATGATAAAGTACTTAAAATTCACCCTGCAATCATTTCTGCAAGAAAAGGTGGACATAAACCATCAGATATGGACACTCTTAACCCCAGGGGCAGCATAAATTCTATACAGTTCTTCTCCACTCTATTTTAGTGCCTGTGCAAATACTCTTTACCTTCAAATGAAACACGTGCAGTGAAACCACAAAACCTCATTAAGAGATGCTGTCTCCTTGCACCACTTCAGACAATTGAAAATCTCAGCAACTCAGAGATTGCCTATTATTTTTCTCTTCTAAACACAGTAAAAATAGCCATGAGGACACGCTGCCTGCATCTGGTCCTCAGTCAGCATGGAGACACAGTAACTTCCAGGCTTCTTTATTTCCATGCTGCACTTGTAATTCTGTCTGAATGAGGCACTTCCACTGTGATGGCTTACACTCAAAATACATCTTTGTGTTTCCCATCCAAGCTTCCTTTGCCTCTTGCCTACCAGCCATGATCACCTTCCATCAGCAGGAAAAGGGATGCTGGGGTCAGTGATCACTAGTGAGTGAAAAAACAAAGCTTTTTCAGAGCACACTTCAGCTCAGATCATTCAGCCTGGAGGCAAATGTTTCTGTAAAGTGTGCCTTCTTTATTATAGCACAGACACTTTCATTTCTGCTCTTAGCATTACTTTCAGTAATGCCAAGGATCAGGTACAACTTGGAAGACACCAATACTGCATGAGAAGCCCCAGCTACTGCTACTGAACTGGACAACAGACTAACAGCCCCTCAAGTACAACCAGAGAGAGCAAAGAGACATTTTGGAGGGAGTTTTCCAGCCTGCTCATCCAAAGTGGGGTAGGGCATAAGCACATGCATGATTCTCATCTCTTCCTTCTAAGGCAGGGCAGGAACTCCTTCAGGGATTTTTCCTTGGCAAGCTCACTTCTGTTGCTGCCTGTAAGAGTCTGCTTCACCAATTAAGAACTTTTATCCTAATGCAAGGACACAGCTGACCCAATTTAATGCCTTCTCCTCCCTCTGGGTTCACAGCTTTTTGCTTTTGGCCTTGCTGCTCTCTTACAGAACTTAATTGGCACCTTCTAGCCAAAGCACAAGAAGTCAAGACAGTGTTTTTGTACCGGTTTGTGGAGATTCTCAAGCCAAATTTAAACTTATATGATTTGGAATTTCTAGTCAAGTGTCTCAGTGACATGTACTGTAACCAAGTGATGTGCCCCTCTGCTGACACTCACACCCAGCTAAAGCAGATTTGGGGCAACAATATTTGTTGATTTCTCCTCAAACAGCCTGCATCAGAAATAAGCAGAGTTCGAGTTATTAACTCAATGAAACTTCTGGGCTATAGCCCTGTATAAATAGCACAAATATTGCAAGAGACCGATATTAAGAGTAAGATAAAGTGCTGGTGGCCTGCTGAGAACTGCAGCTGTGCTGCATTTCTGAGAAAGCAAACAACCCAAGCATTCCATCAAAGCTGATCCAGCCAGACATCCTTTGGCAGGAGCTGGTGACCCTGCACAGTGCCACTGCATGAGGCACAGCCCCCACACCCAGCTGAAACCCAGGCCAGCAGCCGGTTCTGCACCCTGGGCTCAGCATTGGGCTTTCCTGTCACTTCACCCTGGATAAACAGATGACCCCTTTGTTAGGCTTCCTCCAGAGCATCATATGCCTTCTTTTTCACATATGCTTCAAAACTCACTCTCTGCACTTAACTTTTAACATCTGTAAGCCTTGTGTGGTATTAGTCTTAGCTGATTAAATTGCTTAGAAACCAAGGGTCCCCAACTATTTCTCCCTTCTCAGCCAAACACCTTGTTCTCCCTCTTGTTTACACAATCCCCCCTGTTCCTATTCTCACAATCCTTTGCCCTCTTTCTCCAGGTGATTCTTACAATTCCAAGATTCTGACTCTCCTCAAAGCGTTCCTCCAGCACCATGAGCCTTGGCCACTGGCAGATGTCCTCTCAGCAGGACAAGAAGGATGGAAACACAAAGAGTTTCTGAGTGAGGGCAAAGCAAGGGTACTCACATCCCAGGCAACAAGGATTCAACATAAAGAACAGACGAGATCCATTTAACTCATAACAAATTAAGAGAGATTTGGAGAGTAAGAAACAAAGACAAAACTGAAATACTTTGCCCCCAACAGTCACATTTTCACCAGCTCAACCTCAACCCTTCACCCACCTCCTCCCTGCTCAGAATCATCTGCAAGGCTGAGATCTTTTTTTTCCATGCCTCTAGACAAAAGTTGAAAAGTCGAACAAATAGGAGCTTGAATCAAGTAACACTCACCCAAGCCATTATTTTCTTGAGGCACAAATGTCCTCACAGACAAAATACTTTTCTCCCAAAACAGAAAGTGCATGCTGAATCTCACAATTTCCCTATGGCTAAGAAACAACATTACAGCCAACCACACTACCCATAGGAACAGAAACTACTGCAGCACAAAGCCTCTCCTTAATGCTTAGTCCTCACAAGCAGCTTTTCTTCACTGGGAACCAACCCTGGAATGTGCCTCTGAGGTAAAACACAGCTGTAGCTCCTTTCAGGTTTTTATCTTACTCCCTGACCAATAGCAAAATAAACTGTGTTAAGGGGGGGAAAATAGAAACAAACATCAGAGAAAAGAGAAAATCCAAGCTTGAAAAATACCTACTTTTACAATAATATGCAGAAAATTTTTTTTGCTTGTAGCATAAACCTATGAGATAGTGTCCAGATGTTTCAATTAATATAATTACAAGTGTGTTCACTGAACTGAATTTCACAGGTGAAGGCAACCTCTGATTTAATGTCTCAATAAAATAAAATAAAATAAAATAAAATAAAATAAAATAAAATAGCTTATTCTATTTTAGTGATAGTATGTGGCTACCCACATTTTAGGTTATTGCATTTTACATGAATCTATGTCAGTATTTGTATCACACAACTGAAGAGTGTGCCCAGAATGTGAGCTGCACTATAACAAACCTGGTACATACAACAGCTCCTCAAGTGTTGGGGACTTGGTTGAAGAGCTTTTGAATTTTAAGGAATATCTTTTTCTATAAAGCAGCTGCAGAAAATCAGCTGGTGACCTGTTTCTGACACACACCCTGCTGTATTATCCAGCACCATTTAAAGCACCACACAATCAAAATGAGAAAGTGGGAGACAAGGATATACGATAATACCTGCTGCTGAGCCAGTCAAACTGCACCAGAATTTTTTTTTTAAATTTTATTTTGTTAATATTAAGCCCATTTAAAAAAATCTAAGTCTCCAAGCTTTCAAGTTGGAATGTTTATTTAAAACCAGTAAAAGATTCTACTTCTGTGCTGCCTTTTCAATAGCAGTTTCCAAAGCAGAGGATCTCTGGAGGAAATTTCTTTTGTGGTGCACACAGGATTGGGAGGAGTGTCACAGCTGCTTCAGGGTTCTCTTGGTCAGCCCTCACCCTGTTCAGTGGACTGGCTGGGACTTGGCACAGACAGGAAGGGAAAGAGACTGCTTAAAGTTTTCTTTATGTATAAATTTAATTGTATGCCTGTCTACAATAAAAGACATTTTACTGGTTATCTTGGAGGTACAGTGAGGGGAGCTTTGCTGGCCTCTCTTAGAGATTCTCCTTTGTAGTCCAAGTGCTGCAGATTGAGGGAACACCTCTGTTATTTTTTTGCAGTCCTTGAACAAATGGATCTTGCAAAAACATAGCAGCACCCAAGCAGGAAAATACAAGTTTGTATTTCCCGTGCCATAACTGTAAAGCATGTTCTCCTGCACGAGCTGACAGTGAATACTCCAGCATGTGTACAATATATCTGCCAGCGGGGCGTGCTTCTGAAGGAGAGGAACGGGCCCCACTGGAGCTGCTGGCTGTGCTAACAAGGGCACTGAGGGGCTGCTGCTGCTGCTTCTGTTCCACCCACAGGACAACCTCACCCCCCAACCTGTGCGAGGCTGGCTCAGCCCACGTGAGAGAGATGATGCTCTGCAGCTCCCACAAGGAGAAAGACAAAATGTAGCTTACCTATTTTACAGTTTTGCTTTTTTTTTAAATTTTTTTTTTGTTTTTTGGCACTTTGAACTGAAGTTGTTTTAAGTGTCTGGTACCCAAGGGAGCAGCAGTGCAGAGGCAAATTGCCCTCATTTGGCAAATACAAATTAAGGTGTATGAGCTGAATGCTCTTCTTCTCTGCAGTCTGTGGCTAAACAAGCCCAGATTTGTCCCAGCGGGAGATCACCTAAAAGTGCCAGGTCCTGAAGGCAAAGAACCACAGCTAAATATCTCAAAAATGGTATAAAATGTATTTTTCTGACTGTCTTTGGCCTTTACTGACTGAACAAGAGCCCAGTGTTTGAGGAAAGTAAATGAAAAGTGATGTCAGGAATCTTGTTACTTATGCAGTAGGGTATTAAAAACAGCTTAGACCAGCCAAGAATAATTATTTAATTTTAATTCTTACTAAATAAGGTGCTTAAGAAGTTCAAGGGAAGTAGCATGTCAGGAGACCCAGATTCAAGCCTGTGATTCTTCTATATCCCCACTATTTTATTTCTTTGTATTTAAAGTATTTAATTAATCTATACAGAGTTTTTAATACAATGCAGTTGATTAATGCTAGTAATTTCAGTGCCTTTTTAATATAACAAATCTCTTCTGAGAAATATTCCCAGTTAATGATCTGTGTCATTTTTTAAAGTTTGCCTTCTGACTAATTTTAGTGGAAATATCATTAAATTCTTCATTATACTTATTTATAGCAAGGGCTGAATTGGATTTTAGATGTTACGATTTTACCATAATAAAGACCTACAGCTCTCAAAACACACTATTCTGTCTGCTTTTGGAGCTCTAATATGAAATTTTGGAACTGAGAGTAGCTAAAAAAAAAAAAAAAGAAAAAAAGAAAAAAGCAATAATGATGATGAGGAGGTTTCTGTGTGGTTTTGAGGCCACTGAGGTCATAGGAGATGCTGGTCCACACTGCCCACATCTCTGCCAAACCTCCTGTGCCTCTCTGCCTTCCCCTCGTGTTGGCACCCTGGGCACAGAGAATTTCAGCCTTTCTGTGCTAACAGGCAGTGAACACCAGAAGAACACTGCATTTAACCTAAAACTTTGGAGAAACTGAGTGTGGAAACTGAGATTATAAGTGTGTAGTTTAGACAGAAATGTGTTAAATCAGATAATATAAAAAAATTTAAGGTTTATAATATAGTAATATATAAATATATAGATATAATTAAATAACATTTATGTAAAAATACATATAATTGTATATATAAATATATAAAACAAAATTTTAAAA
>VWZN01002811.1:9432-39432 GCA_013396955.1 Regulus satrapa
TTTTTTTTTTTTTTTTTCATTTGTGGAACAATTTTTTTGTTTGCAAACTGTTGGAGGGTGGTGGTGGGGGAAACATTCCCCTTCAATTTAGATCCTTCTTTAGTTATTAATTTCCTGAAAGATCCCTTTGATGTACATGCTCATATTACTTAGGGAATTTTTTTTGTTGGTTTAAAGTAAAAATAGAAGACCCAGAACACCTATAACATGTTCTGGTCTATAGTGTATCTAGCCTTTCAAGGCAGTTATTGCTTCTCATTTATTTCTCGCAGTGATACATATTTATTTAATGAAACTGTCTTAGCAATAATGGAGGTTCTGAGGAACAATTTTGTTGTTTAAAACCTTTTTAAATTGGAAGTGAAATCAGAAGGGTTTGATTTTTTAAATGACTTTTCCATGTAGAGTGGTTTGGCTTCGATGCAAATAAAATTTAGAGTAGAAGGAAATTTAGGGTATATTATAGCAATAGAAACAGCATGTGTTTCTTTGAGACCTCTATCTCACCTCTTCCCCACCCAAATAAACTCAGGCCAAATTCAAGTCATCAATTAAGACATGCTAAATTCTTTACCACTTGAATGCTCCTGTTAGGAAACTGGCATATCTTCTGACACATTTGAAAAAAACCCCACTTTTAATACTATAACTATGTAAAGAAATTAAAAAAAAAAAATTAAAAAATCACAAAATCACTGACTCACAGAAGTGGTCAAGTGGGAAGGGACCACAGTGGGTCATCTGGGAAAAGGCCCCAGCTCAAGCAGGTTTGTCCCAGAGAAGTTTGAATAGGATTGTGTCCAGGATGGATCTTGAGACACCACAACCTGTTTTCTTGCTCTGTATCTTTTAAAGAACACATTTTGGTGTTTCCACATGGAATAGTACTTTGACAAGTGGTAAATAGATGCAATTATCATAAAACTACACTAAACAAAATTTTAGTTACACCCTTCAAATTCTTCAGATGCTCTTTTGGCTTTCTGGAAAACCATGCTGAAAAAGCAATTGGATATGCATTTCTGTTCATCTCAAGGGAGAACACTCTGAAACACTTGTTTCAGAATATTTTAAAGCCCAGAAAAGGTAACCAAAATCCCACAACATCTTAAGATGTTAGAAGTTTTGAGGGCTTAACCAATTACCTGGACAATTTATGATCCCAAAATCACAGAATGGATAAGGTTGGAAAGAACCACTATAGCACAGTCATCCTAGGGCACACTGCACAGGATTGTGTCCAGATGGTTCTTGAATACCTTCAGTGTGGGATGCTTCATCATTTCTCTAGGAAACCTGTTCCAATGCTCAGTTATCCACACAGTAAAAACCTTCTTCCTCATATTGAGGTGCAGCTTCCTGGGCATCAGTTTCTCCCCATTGCCTCTTGTCCCATGGCTTGGTACCATTGAGCAGAACCTGGCTCCATCCCCTTGGCAGCCTCCCCTCAGATCCTCACAGATATTGATGGGATCCTCTCTCAGTCGTCTCTTCTCCAAGCTGAACAGGCCCAGCTCCCTCAGCCTCTCCTCACTAAGGGACATGCTCCAGTCCCTTGATCACCTCGGTCACTGTCTGCAGGACTCATGCCAGCAGGTCCATGTGTGTCCTGGAGCCCAGAACTGGACACAGCCCTCCCAGTGTGGTCTCACCAGCACTGGGGAAGGGGGCAGGATCATCTCCCTTGACCTCCTGGCAATGCTTTTCCTAATGCATCCCAGGATACCATTGGCTTTCCTGGCCACAGGGACACACTGCTGGCTCATGACCAGTGTGTTGTGCAGCAGGACTCTTGGTCCTGCTCTGCAGAGTTTCTTTACAGCAGGTCAATCCCCAGCCTCTACTGGTTCCTGGGGTTTTCCCTCCCCACGGGCAGGACCCTGCCTTTGCATGTGTTGGATTTCAGGTGGTTCTTCTCTGCCCATCTGTCCAACCTGCCCAGGTCCTTCTGAAGGGCTGCACAGCTCTCTGGGGTATTGCCCACTGCTCCCAGCTTTGTGTGAACAATGAAGCCCTTGCAGAGACATCTGCCTCTTCATCCAAGTCACTGATGAATACGTTAAAAATATTGATCCCATTATTAACCTTTTGAAGACACAACTTGTGAAGGCTCAGACCAGACTCTGTGCCACTGATTACAACCCTCTGGCATCTGCTGTTCAGACAGGTCTTGATATACCATGCTGCTCACTCATCCAGTCCTCAGTTTCTGGGCTGGTCTATGAGTATATTGTGCAAGACAGTGTTGAAAGCTTTGCTGAACTCATGGTAGAAAATATCAGCTGCTTCCTCCAGCCAGGTAGTTGGTTCATCATAGAAGGCAATCAGTTTGGGAAACCATAATTTACCATTACTGAATCCTTGATGACTACTCCTGATCAACTTCTTGTTGTCATATGGATACTGATGCCCTCAGAATTAGATACTCCATCACCTTTTCCGGCATGCAGGTGAGACTAACTGTCCTGTACTTCCCCGGGTTGTCCTTCCTACCCTTTCTGAAGACTTGGGTGGTGTTTGCTTTTACAGTTCTTTAGCACCTCTCTTGATTGCCATAACCTTTCAAAGATGATGGTGAGAAGCCTTGGTTTTGTGTTTACTTGCTTGTTCAGCACTAGTGGATGTAACCCCTCAGGGCCCATAGACTTGTGGATGCCAAATTTGGGCAGGTGCTTTCTCACCCAAAACTATTTGATCAAAGCAATGTGTTCCCTCTGAGATTCCTTTATCGTATTCTCATAGCTCAGAGATTGCTGAGGGTTGGTCCTATCAGTGAAATCTAATGCAAAGAAGGCATTCAGTGACTGCCTACTCTCTGTTGTGCTACTAGGGTCCCCCTCCATTTAGTAACAGGCCCACACTATCCTTAGTTTTCCTTTTGTTGTTATTGTGGCTGAACAAACCCTTCATTTTGTCCATGTCATACTTGGCCAGATCTAATTCTTGATGTCTTTTGGTCTTCCTTCTCTCCTTTTTACTTATTCCTAGAAGCTCTCTATATTCTTTCCAAGTGGCCTGACCCTGGTTTCATCTCCTGTGTATTTCCTGGCTATGCTTGGGTAATAACAGGATTTCTTTATTCATCTATGTGGGTCTCCTGCCCTTTTTGCCTGATTTCTTGCTCATTCGGATGCATTGGTCTTGACCTTGAAGGAAGTGATCCTTGAATATCAACTAGCTCTCTTGGACCCTCTTCCTTGCATGATATGTTCACATGAGATTCTTCCAAGAAGAACCTTAAAGATGCTAAAATTATCTCTCCTCAGTCAAGCTGTAGGATGACTTTCAAAGCCCTAGCCATATCAGCAGCTTCTTTATGAAGAAACCCATTCCCTAACACTTGTCATTCATCCATCCTGGAGACAATTTTTGTAACTAAGTTAGTTACACATCTTGAAATGCATTTGATAGATACAGCAAAGGTAACTTTGGACATGCCATACTTTCCATGCCTCTGTAAGGGTAGAGTTATGGTAGATTTCAGCCATCTCTCTTTTGTTTCAGTTTCCAATCTTGAGTGCCGGCTGGTCTGTTGAAGTTGAGCCATTGTGTAATTTTAGCATCTTCCTTCACCACAACAAATTGTATGAATTTAGTTTTAGAGTTTGGGGGAAGAGATGTGTCTTTTATTGGGTTTTGTAAGTTTGGGGGGGTTGGTTGTTATTGTTGGGGTTTTTCTGTGAATGGTAATTCAGTTTGCTACTTCAGAAGAAGTATTTACCCTAGATTTCTTCAAGAGAATGTCAAGACTTTGGGATATGTTTGTTCCTTCAAGTTGATATGCAAAACTCTGCAAAAAACCTGTCACAGGAAAAATTCTCCTTTACCAAGTCCCAAGCTCTGGTTGTGATTTTATGCTACCACGATAGTTTAAAACTTCTGTAGTCCATATGAGAACCTTGCTCGTATATTCATTAATTGTCAAAATACCCTAGGGGTATAAATGTAGAGATTGACAGTATTCAAAATTCATTGATATAGCATGTCAGCTTTATAAACTTGTTTCTTAATGTGCTTTCCAAATTGTCAACTATCAGAGTTTTTGCTTCCTTGCCAACATGTTCTAACTAAGCACTGAGAAAAAGTTTTAGTAAGGAACAATGTCAAGTTTTTACCCTTTAAGAGAAATTGATTCTGCCTATAAAGTCATCTTGGGTAGAAATGAACTACATTCTTAAATGGACATAGTACAGAGAGAAGAAATGGTGTTATGCTAAAGCTCCCATGTTAACCTTATTAATGGAAGTTAAATACAGGATAATTTAGCAATGACTGCTATATATAAGAACAGATGGCTGGTGGATGACTTCCTTCTGTGTACTGAAAAATTCCAATTAAGGAAAAATTAAATGAATTAATAATGTCATAAAACTGGTATTCCACATTTTACCATGGATTATGCCCTCCTTAGCAGGGAAAATTGCATTAATTGCTTCAAGAAAGGAACATTCTGTGCCTGCAAAGGACTTGGTGGTGATCTGTTCTACTTCCTGCCACTGCACAGTTATGCATAATGTGACCATATGGAATTCAAAAATCCTAACTAGGGATGGCACAGCAAGATTTTTGATCCAAACCCAAACTACTCTTTCATTTAACTGAAGAATCTCCAAGATCTGCATCACAGCATAAGAAATTTTTATCCACACTGGATACCCACTAGAAAGAGACATGCATAAGAATACCTGACATTATATTCATTAGAAGACATCATTATGCTTGGTGCATTGCATAGCTTGCAAATATATTCTAACATAAAAATGTTTTCTAAGGAGCATTAAATATGATTGTCTCTCTATATATAATAGGTCATGATTTTGGCTGAACAGAGGGTTAAAAGTGAGGAAGAATCCACCTTCTATTATTTTCAAAACTCTGATCTCAATTGATAGTATTTTGCTGTATCTTTGAATAGGATATTTTTGCTTTTCTTTTCCTGGTGTTTCATGTCCAAACTCATCCCACATCTGGTCTTTTCTGATGTGATTCCCCCTCCAGTGGGTTGAAGGAAATTCTGAAACAAAATTCAGAGGGTTTTTAAAACTCTTTTATTCTTTTTGTTGGATCTGACATGCATAGGTTGGTTATCTGGTAAATGATGCATACTGTCCTTCTGCCCAGTAGTGCTTGAAAGCACTGGGTGTAGTTAGTTATAAGAGAACTTGAAGCTACTTTCCTCAGCCATGATGTCTTAAATAGTGAGGGCAGATGTGATATGAGACAGTCCAGTCTCAGGTTGTCCTTGCCTTGTAATAGTGTGATTATACCTCATGTGGGCTGGAGTCAACCCTGTAGCCACTGGAACACCATGACTGTAGATATCCAGGGCTTCAGTGTCTGCATCTGAACTCCCAGATCTAACCCTTGTGTCACCAATGGAGAAGAAAATGGACTCTTAGGGAATGACTTGGTGAATCACACTGCAGAAGGACACGTCCTCTCTAGAAATTATATAATTAAACCAGCTAAATGAGCTGTGGACATCTATAGGTTATCTGTAGGTGGTCTAGTGAATCTCACTCAGGCATGCTAAAGATTGAATATATAAATGCTCCAAGGAATACTTTCCTCTTTTAGTGTTTCCCAGCAGCATGAATTCTCTGGGAGCATATATCAACCATGAAGAAAGCATAGAGGAAAGCACATAAGCCTGTAAGTGGACCCTGACTTTTGCTAGTTATGATATATCTACAAAGTAAGTTTGGAACAATGCCTGTGGCATCCCTATAGATATGTGCAAATAACATCAGAGAAACCAAAATGGATCAAAGCAAATCTCTTAAACTGAACTTTATGAGAAAACATGTTACCAGTTACAGAAGACGACAAATAGTTATATGGCAACTGACATTTTGTATTGAGAGGATTTCTATTAGAGGTAGCATAGAACCCTTAAAAACCTAGATATTTGACTGCAGTACATTCTGGATGGCACAGCTAATTAAATGGTTGCATTTGTCCATATTGGATACTTATGACAGCATTAAGTCTCTATGCTCATCACCATAGCAGGAGTTCTGGAGACCCCAGAGGAGATGAGTGATATGCCTCCTTAGTATTGAAACGTACTGCTAAGTTGTTGCAGCAGCAGGAGATTGTAAGATCAAGAGGCTTAATAGCTTTGGTACAAGAGCAGTGCTACATTAAATGCAGTAAAATGCAAGAACTGACTGCATGTTCATAGCACTGAAAGCCCCTTAGCCATACATAAAGGAGCTGACAAACCACACATATGTAGAGTTCATAAGTCAAGCAAGTTTAAAGGAGAATTTTACTGTATGTCACATTAGACACTGGTTTTATTTGAAAATTATTTTTTGCATGCAAAAATAAAACCTCACAAAAATGCAAGCTAATCACATATGGGTCTATTTTATAGCATGATATGCAAAGCAAAAACTGCAAACATATTTTTAACCATATTTTTCAGCATAAGTCTTAAGTGTTTTCCTCTTGCTTATTTCTTGTTTCAAAAAAGTTGTACTGTGTATTACCTTATTGTTTGCAATGCATCTTCATACCTTTATTTTGTTCTCCTCATCCTTATTTGTGTTGCAAATGTAATGATTACATCAAAGAATTGAATATTTTTATTTTCACAAATATAATTTGGAAAATACTTTGCTCTTTTAATTCTTTTTCTGTTATTATATCAGGAGCTCCATTTTAATTTTTCCATAAAGAAGTACTGGTATATGCAAAGGGCTTTCAAAATATATTTTGCAAACCTGATACTTAACATTAAAGCTCAAGATAGAAAAGTTTCACCTTAGGCATTACACAAAAGCTTAATAACCTACTCACCCCCCCTTAGTTACTCATGTACATGACCATATGCACTCTGTCACAATCTGGCACATTAACCCAAGTTCTTTGCTATAAGAGCCTCCTTCTTCACTGCACAGACCTGTTTTACTGAGACAGGTCTCCATGGAGAGGGGATTGAGAAATAAAAGACTTGAACTCTTGCCTTCTTTGTGCACAGTCTCAGACTTTTGTCTGCCTGCGGTTGCCCCATCTGCAAAAACTGCCCAAAGACTTTGCTGCTGAAGCTTTCTGAGCAGCATAAGAAGCTCTCCCACCTAGTCTGTGTCCTACCTCTTCTTTGCTGCTTCCAGCTTGTTTTTTTCCATCTTGGAATATATCTGTTTCTGCTGCAGAATGAGCTCCGTTAACAGTACTTGTGCAACTAATTTGCCTGTGTCTATGTCAGGTTGGGGCTGACTGCCTCAGGGCAACTTTGCCTCAACAGCTTCTTTTAGGCCTCATTCTATGAGCAGCATTTTGAGCTTTTTTTAAAGTCTTTCCTGTATATTTCAATTTTCTTTCTGAGAGTAATTGTTCACATTCCAGTTTACAGAGTTCAGAATATGTTTTTGACTGGCTTATTCTACTTTGCATAAGACATTTTTTTTTCAAATGAAATTCCTTTATACTAGTTTTCTGGGAAATTCTGCCTTTTCTCCAGTGAACAGTTTCTCACACGTTGTTATGTTTTAGTTTTTTTTTCCTTGCAGACTGACATCCTGTGGTTGGCAGAAAGCTACAGATTCTCCTGCCTTATGTGGTTTACCCAAAGTGAAAAAATTTAAATTAACAAACAATCCAAAAAAATCCAGACCAAACAAACAAGCAAACAAAACAAAATGAAACAAAAAATAGGCAAAACAAAGGTTATGTGCATCATATGGTGGAGGCTTGGCTTACAAGTAGTAAATTTCTGTTGTTATCAAACATTTGAATGAGAAGGAATAAATGCTCATTATCTTTCCTGATTGTTAGATTAATAATAATTTTTTAAAAAACACAGTATTTACTCATGTGAGTAACTTATATGAAGTTACAAAAGTAAACTTCCATACCTTTTCCAGTCCTTTTATTCCAAGATCTCTTGGTCTCTCCCAGCAAGCAGAGAGGCACAGCAGAGGTCTTGCTTCCAGCTTTCACCCTGGAAACTCTGTACATCCCCACTGTAGGAAAGACCAAGCTCTCTGAAAAGTGCTAATTATCTTCACACCATGGTATTCCTGGAAATTCCCTGAAAATAACCACGTTGAACCTTTGGAAAGTGTAGCCAGGATAACATATTCTGGCATCAGACTGTTCAAGTATTATTCATAGAATAGGCTGGATAGAGCATGTGTGTTCAGGACTTTCTTCCTGCCCTACTGGCTTTTGAGTCCTTATTATCTTTTTCTTATAGTCATTAACTCAAGAAGACCTTGACAACCATGATTTTTCCAAGTTCTCTTCCTCTGGATCATCATTCAGGCATATTGGAAGGAAATTCCAGGTCTTGAGAGAAATACTAATTTATATCTAGATATTAAGATCTATCATACCTTGTGACAGCTCTAGCTATGGAAAGAGATAGCAAGGAATACACAAATAATTCTCAGATAGTCTTTAGACTACAGGCACAATAGCTCTTTCAAAAAGAAATTATATCCCTTTCCAATTTCACATATCTTGTTCATTTGCCAATATATACTTGACCAATTCTTCTCATCTTCTAATTTATCTTGAGAGTTTTGCAAATATTTTGTGGTAATAATAGCTGAAAAAATGTTTCAAAACGCAAGAATGGTGTTCTGAACTCCATTTCATAATGTAGAATGGATGCTAGTGTTTTATTCACTGTTGTTGTTGTGTTACAGAGGTAATAATGGCTTTAGTTTCACAAAGGTGGTCCAATCCACAACTGAAAATGCTCTATCTGAGCATTAAAAAATCTATTTAGTGGTTAAGTGTTGCAGTCATTAAACTGCGACTTTGCAATCAATGTAAATCTTTCACTGGACCAAGAAGAGAAAGCAAAAGTATGAAAACTGCCCTGTGTGGACTAATTTCCTTTAGCTTTCTTTCATTTTCATACTCATTAAAGGAAAAACATTCCGTACTATAAAAGCCTTTGGGTTCAGGGTTATTGTCACCCTTTTTGTGAGCACTGAGAAAGATCTTCATGAAAGGTCCATTGAAAAGGCACTAAATGGTAATGCCTTTCATTCTTTACCAGTAGCTTTTCTTGCTCTGTATCTTTTAAAGAACACATTTTGGTGTTTCCACATGGAATAGTACTTTGACAAGTGGTAAATAGATGCAATTATCATAAAACTACACTAAACAAAATTTTAGTTATACTCTTCAAATTCTTCAGATGCTCTTTTGGCTTTCTGGAAAACCATGCTGAAAAAGCAATTGGATATGCATTTCTGTTCATCTCAAGGGAGAACACTCTGAAACACTTGTTTCAGAATATTTTAAAGCCCCAAAAAAGGTAACCAAAATCCCACAACATCTTAAGATGTTAGAAGTTTTGAGGGCTTAACCAATTACCTGGATAATTCATGATCCCAAAATCACGGAATGGGTAAGGTTGGAAAGAACTACTGTAGCACAGTCATCCTAGGGCACACTGCACAGGATTGTGTCCAGATGGTTCTTGAATACCTTCAGTGTGGGATGCTTCATCATTTCTCTAGGAAACCTGTTCCAATGCTCAGTTATCCACACAGTAAAAACCTTCTTCCTCATATTGAGGTGCAGCTTCCTGGGCATCAGTTTCTCCCCATTGCCTCTTGTCCCATGGCTTGGTACCATTGAGCAGAACCTGGCTCCATCCCCTTGGCAGCCTCCCCTCAGATCCTCACAGATATTGATGGGATCCTCTCTCAGTCGTCTCTTCTCCAAGCTGAACAGGCCCAGCTCCCTCAGCCTCTCCTCACTAAGGGACATGCTCCAGTCCCTTGATCACCTCTGTCACTGTCTGCTGGACTCATGCCAGCAGGTCCATGTGTGTCCTGGAGCCCAGAACAGGACACAGCCCTCCCAGTGTGGTCTCACCAGCACTGGGGAAGGGGGCAGGATCATCTCCCTTGACCTCCTGGCAATGCTTTTCCTAATGCATCCCAGGATACCATTGGCTTTCCTGGCCACAGGGACACACTGCTGGCTCATGACCAGTGTGTTGTGCAGCAGGACTCTTGGTCCTGCTCTGCAGAGTTTCTTTACAGCAGGTCAATCCCCAGCCTCTACTGGTTCCTGGGGTTTTCCCTCCCCACGGGCAGGACCCTGCCTTTGCATGTGTTGGATTTCAGGTGGTTCTTCTCTGCCCATCTGTCCAACCTGCCCAGGTCCTTCTGAAGGGCTGCACAGCTCTCTGGGGTATTGCCCACTGCTCCCAGCTTTGTGTGAACAATGAAGCCCTTGCAGAGACATCTGCCTCTTTATCCAAGTCACTGATGAATACGTTAAAAATATTGGTCCCATTATTAACCTTTTGAAGACACAACTTGTGAAGGCTCAGACCAGACCCTGTGCCACTGATTACAACCCTCTGGCATCTGCTGTTCAGACAGGTCTTGATATACCATGCTGTTCACTCATCCAGTCCTCAGTTTCTGGGCTGGTCTATGAGTATATTGTGCAAGACAGTGTTGAAAGCTTTGCTGAACTCATGGTAGAAAATATCAGCTGCTTCATCCAGCCAGGTAGTTGGTTCATCATAGAAGGCAATCAGTTTGGGAAACCATTATTTACCGTTGCTGAATCCCACTAGTTTAATACCTGATCCAGAGTATAACATTCTATTAAAACACACATGCAATAACATTATGAGATGTGATGTTGAATCTTGTTGAATAGACAACAATTCTCCTCCCTAGCCACTTATCGTTGAGTCAGCATTTTATATTTGCATTGGCATCCTCATATGCCGGCAATCGCAGATGATAATATGAACATATTCTGTATGGAAACATAAAATGGAATGCAAACTCATTCACATTGCAAGCACGTGGTCAATCTATTGACAGACTTCCTTGAAACAACTTCTCACAGGTTTTCTGCCCATAGCGCAAAATACATTACATGTTTGGATATTTTTAGAAAATGAAACATGGGACAATGTCTTAAGCGATGCATGCCATGGGTGATTTTTTTTCCCCACAGAATTCAAAGAAAATGTGTCTTCCCGTTGGGTTTTTTTTTGTTTTTGGTTTTTTTGGGTTTTTTTTTGTTTGTTTGTTTGTTTTTTGTTTTTTGGGTTTTTTTGGGTTTTTTTTGTCAGAGCAATTGATATGTTAATGTTTCAAGTTTCCTCATTGTCTGAAGTCATCCAAGTACTGGAGAGGCAGATATTTGGCAGCAATAGGTCCTGCCTCCAGAATGAATGAGAGAGTTATGATTAAAATCTTGACAGTCTTACAGCATAAGACACAGTAACTACATCACTATTTCTAGATTTTCTTGAGTCAGATACATCACCTATAATTTTTTTTTTTTTCCCAATCCTTCTTATGGACAGCAGAGGGATCTAAAGTCTGGGCTATATAATTTCTGACAGTCTAACACCACAGAACATTTAGTCAAATGGATTATATTTTCCAGCAAGTGAGAAAATAAATTGTTTTGTCTTTTTAAGTTCCTATACTTCCTGCAGCTGTAGTTTTCCTAAGACAAAAAGCTAACAGAACTTGGATTATTCAGTCTGGAGACGGCTTCAGGGTGACCTAATTGTTGACTTCCAGTACCTGAAGGCAACCTACAAGAAAGATGGAGTCTATTTACAAAAGCATGTAGTGACAGAACATGATCTTTAATGGCTTTAAATGGAAAGAGTAGGTTTACATGAAATATTAGGAAGAATTTTCTTACTGCGAGGCAATGAGCCACTGGGACAGGTTGCCCAGAGAAGCTGGGGATGGGTTATGCCTGGAGATATTCAGCCAGGCTGGATGGAGCACTGATAAACGTGGTCTAGTGGAAGGTGTCCCTGCCCATGGAAGGAGGGCTGGAATGAGATGATTTTTAAGGCCCCTTCCAACCCAGGCCTTCTATGAGTCTTTATTATTCTATGGGTTCTGATTAAATCTACCTGGTTCTTTTCCTCAGAGTAAGTGTTGCTGATTTTCTTTCATGCAGTTGATGAAATATTCTGGTCATTATCTACATCAGAAATTTTAATCATACATGGACTAAACACCTGGTGAGCAAGCCTTTTGAAAAAAATGTGCATTGATTTTTCTATCATTCAGATTCATTAAAATGGTGATATTGACAGCTAGAAGAATATAAGGGAGAATTTATTTTATAAATCTGGTTCTGTTTGCATTCCAACTTTGGAAGCATGTAATTCACCTAAATTAGTATCAGAATTTTTCTTGAGTCCAGAGACCAATGTACCCTGAAATAGCTCAGTCTCATGTCCTCAAATTTGAAACCATTTTCTCCACCTTTAATTTTCAGTGTGCATCATTTTTGTGTATGGTTTAAAAGAGGCCATTACCATTACCAAGAGGTTCATCACCCTGCATCTGCAGTTAGGTTGCATTCCTAGTGGTCTAAACTTAGAGTACTTCTCATTGAATATCCAGCTCTATAAGGTTATCTTGGAAAAATTTCTGCTTTGATTTGAGGCCACTTTACCTAAGAAACCAGGGATCTAGCCAACAAACATCATGCTTGAGCCTTTCAAGCTGTCATATAGAACTTACTTCATACCCTCTGTTGCTGCAGTGTCATGGTGTAAAATGCCAGGGGTATAGAGCTAACAAATGGGATGCTTACTCAAAGGAGAAAAGGGGGATTGTCCCTCAGACTGGATTCATCAGTCAGTGACTCTCCTCTAACTAGATGGTGTTCTGTAAGAAACATTGCTTGAGTTCATGTAGAGTTGGAAAGAGTAAACAGGCAATTGTTTTAGGAATCAAAAAGTTTGCTTCTAACTCTTTTGCCTAAAACTCCACTCACAAGCTATTATTCCTGCCTTCTAATTCCTGAAGGTTTCTAGGAGCTGACAAGAAAGAAGGATATGCTCTGTAAGATTCTGTGTTCAAGACGATTGCCTGATCCTCTAGGTAGAGCTATGAACAGGTGAGTGTAACTGACAAATTGTATGTAGAGTAATCAAGATGTTCTCATGAATACACTCACACTATTTTAATAAAGAAGCTGTGTAGCTGTACATGCAAGTCCTTCTAATAGGTCTTGTCACAACACCAGCTACTTGCCCCCCAAAGTATCTCCTCTATACATAAAGTGTGAATATAGCTGTTGAAAATAAATTTCAAAGACCAATTATAGCTAAATAACCCTTTTTTTCCTGCTGAGAAACATCCTTCAATTAAGTATTTTTTTTAGATGAAAAAGCTTATATTGACAAAGAAACAACTTCCTTGCTATTATCTTTGTTTACACACCTTTTGCATACTGTTAATGCAGAAATCAAGCAAAGTCTTTATTTTCATTAGTATCTCTCAATCTTTAATCATCCAAATACCTCACAAACTAGTGACCTAAATATGGTTATAAAATTCTTGGGATAAAAGCTTTTCCCTGATCTGATGACTCTTCTTAATTGCCTGCCAATAAACACATACTTATCAAGAATATATAGTTCTTCATCAGTCATCCTTTTTATATAATGTTTATAGTCCACATTTTATTTCAAAGGATTTTACAAGCTACAAAGCATGTACAATAGTCATTTTCTTTATATGGTGCTCAGGGGCATTACACAACAAAGTACAAACAGCTTATCCTTCACCCCCACTGAAATGTAGTCACCTCTGAAGTAAAGGGTAGCAGCTTTTTAATAGCGAAAGAAAAACACTATTATCTAATTAAAGCTACAAGCTACAGGTAGTTAGAAAGAATGTGGTTGTTCAAACTCAAGTCTTACTTATGACTTATTATTAATTTTTCTGCTCTCCCTCCCCCTCTTCACTTTACATGCCAGGAGAGGAAAATGCCTTAATATATGACCTGCTCTTTACTTGGACCTTTTAGTTATCCTCTGCTGTTTTGTAGGACTTAAAGAACTGTTTGAGCTTGATCCCTCTATGTTAGCCGTGAAAGAATCCAACAGTTGTCGCTTCATCTGAAGGATTTCTGTGGGGAAAAGGGGTTCTTTTAAACTAATTCCTCAGGCTGCTCACAGCCTGGACTTTCCCCTTTAGATGTCCTCCGTGGCTCCCTAACACTTTTGGGACTCTTTGAGCTGCCTGAGCTGTCTTCCTTTCCTGATGGTGGCATTTTCTCATCAAAGAACAGTTTTTGCTGCCCCTCTATTCTGTGCAGGGAGAAAATGCCTTTGAAATCAACATGGTTCTGCAGCCAAGTAGTAAGCATTTAGAAACATCTATCTACTTCTCATTTGTTTAAAATTTGTTAAATCCTATAGCAGTTAAACAGGCATGAAGTGAATTTCTTTTAATGTTACTTCTTTCTGATAGTCTCTGCAATGAAGCTGCATCAGTTTCAAAGGTTTCACACTCCCTGCGTAGAATAGAGCTGTAATAGCAATAGCCCTTTGAAAAGGAAATGGCAAATGGCACCAGCAGGACAGGCAAACAGCTTAAGTCAAGTTGATGCAGCCCCAGAAGTGCCTGGAAGCAGATGACGTGAAAGAGGGCAGAGGAAAGAGAGTCCAAGCTTAGAAAACATCTGTTGCAAGAATTAATTGAATGAGTCACTCCACCCTAAACAAAGCATAGCAGTTGAAAGCAGAGAATAGCAGCTGCAAAGAAAGTAGCTGTAGAAGGTTCTTACACTTGTGCAAATACTGTGAGACCTATTATTTCAAACAAAATTACAAGAAAAACCCGTGTTCAGACAGGAATTCTCCTGTTTCAAAGAAACTATTAGGTAGACATTTGGTTTGGTTTTTATAAGCGTTTATTATGTTTAATATGACCGCTCTGTTATTAGTTCCCGGATGACCATGTTTATTAGCATGACTCTCTCTAAGCAGGGGGCTTTCATGATTTTTAAGGTCTTACTGCTGTACTATATTCTGCTTCACACTTGTTCTGAAAATGTCACCTATATTTGTCAATAAAATAGAACAAGTAGTAGTCACCACACAAATGTTTGCGCTCTCTTCCCTTCCACAAGCCTATTGGATTTATCTGCACTGCCTGTTGGGAGCAATTGGAAACATCACAACTAGACAAGCTATGGCTGGGAAATACCTGTGAGAGAGCTACTCGGAGCAGAATAAAATCATTCCAGGAAGCATCCCAGTGTTAAACAATAAAGACACTCCTTTGCATCTACTTTCATCCATGGCCCAACCCTGCTAAGTTCACAAGCACAGGCATGTTCAAATGTCTTCCAAACAGTGTTCATCCCCCTACCAACCTCCACTAAGTAACAAGGAGTGTGGTCAGTAACCTGTGCAGCTGGGAAGTCCTGAGTCTCTGAGCATACAGAAATGCCCAGGCACAGGAGAAAAATAGGAAAGACACAAGTAGAAGATAAGGTTTCTGTGCTTTTGACAGTATTCGATTGCCTGAAGATCACCTTTTCAGACAGGACAGATATAGTCGTTGATTCAAAATTAGACTGATGTGCGAGTGGTTTGGTAGATAGACATGAACATTCTGTTAAATTCTGTGTAGGCTGGTTGTTGAACTAATGGAATGTTCAATAGATCAGGATATTTGATTATTTCATTTTGTACTTTTCAAAATCACAATGGGAGGATTCATCTAGAATATTTTTCAAGAGATGAGCATTGAGAATGGTGGCTTCTACAGTTAATTTAAAAATTGTGGTAAGTTGTTCAGTAATCATAAATTACTCTATCACTTCAACACTGCTCAGGAAATTGTGAGAAAAAAGTTGCACGATTGAAAAATAATTTTATCTTTAATAGAATTTTTACTTTTGTATTTTTAAAACATGAAATGAGAGAAAACACTGTTCTTACTCCTGAAACCAATGTCAGTTTGTATAAAGTCTGGGCAATGTTGATTGATATAATTTTTATGCTTGGTGATAGGGAAGAAACATAACATTTAGGAGATTTTTTTTGTTGTTGTTTGTTTGTTTGATTTATTTCCTTTATTGTGTGCCTATCTCAAGAAATAGCTGAGTTTAAAAACCACATCAAACAGGCAAGCACTTAAGGATGCATGTGGGAATTAGACACAGATTTGTCTCTGTTGTTAATAGAAACTGTGCATCTAACACTTGTTCAGTGTAGTGGAAATAGGCTTGATCCTTAATCTAAAGTGCATTGTGAGAAACTATTTTTTTCATTGGAGACTATTGCAAATGATTTAGCGGTAGTGGACAGAGCAAGTCTAAGGCAAGTGAAGTAAACTGAAAGATCAGCATTGAATCAGGGTCTATTGGACCATAGACCGTAGGCAGAAACAGATGCTCCTTAACCTTTCATCATATTAATAATTTAAAAACACTGATCTCTCATAAAGGATTGAAATATATTTGTTTTTCCTTTGAGACTACATTTACTTTTTTATTTTCTTCCCTCACCTTAAATTCAGTTTTATGCAGCCGTTCACTAAAGAACATACACAGAATCAGCAGAACTACTGTCTATAAGTGGATGTGACTTTTTACTCAGATTTTTTGTAAACTTCCGTACTGATTGTGCAGGACACCAGTCTCTGTAGTGTATTGAACTGTTCCTGTGCTCACCCCATCACCAAAAAGCAAGCAGTGATTCCTAATTCCAAGTTACTACAAGTTCTTAGCTTCTTTTTTAATCATTCATTTTGTCTATATCTTCAAATAAATTTTAAAATAAGTCACCAATCTCTTGTCTTAAATATTTGTTCTGCTCTCCAATTCACATTAAAAAATCCATATCCATTATAAAAATTCTTTTATGAGCATTTTAATCTAGGAGGACTGTCTCTCTTTCAACTTCCTGTTGTGACTTAACTCCAGTAGACAGCTATCCCTACAGTCACTCTCCCCAACTGGAATGAGGGAGGCAATTGGAAGGCCACAAGCAGAAAAGTTGTGGATTGACGTAAAGGCAGCTTAATAGATGAAGCAAACCTATACAAGCAAGCAAAACAAAACTAGGAACTCATTCATTACTTCCCATTGGTGAGCAAATGTTTAGCCATTTTTGGAAAACAGGGAGCATCATATGCAATGGTTACTTAGGAAGACAGAGGTCATAACTCAGAACATTCCCCTTCCTCTTTTTTCCTTCAGGTATTATTCTTACATAGGATGGTGTTGGGAGGAAAGAGTTGAAACCAGAAGGTTTGGCAAGGAGTTGGTTCAAAGTGATCTTGCAGCTGGGGATAATAAAAAGGTTGGTGTGGGAAAGCTCCATTTATTATGTGTAAGTTGCTCATCATGTGCCGGTTTTGAGAAGTAGAATTCCTGTGCAGAGTCTGGTGACCCTCACAGACATGCACAAAGCCTTCTGTTATAGGGAGGCAGGCAGGGAGCCCCCCACCCTGCTGCTGGCCAAGATGAACTGAACCAAACAGAGCCTGTGTCCCCATGTGCCTGTGTGGCCTGGAGTTGTAAGTGAGGGAATTAAATAAATCTATTCTTTGCATTTCTGCTGTGGTTTCATGGTTGCCTTGGTTACCTGTAGGTGTAGGTTCAGGCAGATGGAATCCCATATGATATGGAATATCCCTTTGGTCAGTTTGGCTCAGCTGTCTCAGCTGTGCCCCCCAAATCCTTGGGCACCCACACCCTACTTTCTGTCAGGGTAGCATGAAAAACAGAGGAATATTGCTCTGGATTAGCAAAAACAGCCCTATGTTATCCCAGAATCGCAGTATCACTAGGCTGGAAGAGACCTTCAAGATCCAACCCATGCCCCAACACCTCAACTAAACCATGGCACCAAGTGCCACATCCAATCTTTTTTTCAATACATCCAGGGATGGTGACTCCACCACCTCCCTGGGCAGAAAATTCCAATACTTTATCACTCTTTCTATAAAAGACATTTTTCCTAATATCCAACCTATCCACTATTTTGGTCACTAAACTAAACTAAAGCAACGCCACATTGGCTGCCACAAAGAAAACTAACTTTTCAGTAAAAACCTGTACAAAGTTTCACCTTCCTATATTTATCTGGATTTCACACAATGTGCTCATTAGCTCAGAGTGAGTTAGAAAGTCTTGAAAAATGCCAAAGTTTCAGGTAATGCATCAGAGTTTCTACCAGGAATGCAAACATACGATGCAGGAAGTTATCAGAGTGACATAAAGTAAATATAGTACATTATAAAGAAAAACCTGTGGGTCAAGGCAGGATACTGGGAGGAGAGGAGACAATCAAGAAGAAAATTAATCAGTAACTTACCAGTGAAGGTTACAAAAAAAAAAAAAAAAATTTAACATAATGAAAAGTATTAAATTAGAATAAAAATGAAACTTAGGAGAAAAAACATGCCTTTCAGACCTCAAGGTTGAAGAAAATTTCTTGAGTAGCAGGGAAAATAAAAGGTTTTTGGTGATTCAGGGAGTATGAAAGTTCATCTCTGGAAGTTTTGGTGCTATAGATCAGAAAGCAAGGCATTTTCCTGGAATTACATGATGCAGATTTTCTAGGAAGATGTCTATTAAGGGAAAATTGAGAAGATTAAAACTATATAAATCCTTGCAGAGTTCCCATACAAAATATGGTTGATTATTCAAGCCAATATATCAAGTCCTTCTGAACTTTTGCTGTCATGAACAGACTTTGGGGTTTTTATGTGAATGGATAAAGCATTTTTTCCCCTTTAGAATTTAAATTACAATGGTTTCTGAAAGCTAATGAAAGTAAATTACACTATTCTGGTGCATGCACAAAATGATGGCACAAAATACTATTGCAAAAGAATGAACAAACATTACAGAAGCAAAAAAGTTTCCTTGTAGGCATGAAATATGACATATTGATAAATTAAAAAGCAAAATGAGGTTAAAAAGATCACATTATTCTCTCACACTTTTTCAGTATTCCTTTGATGTAACTGGAATTTATTCCAGCATAATCTATTGTCAGAGGAAACTTTAATCTAAAGAAGGAACACTGTATTATCTTGTAACTTTGATTGCACTATCATGGAGAATAATTTTATAAGCATGTTTTATTTGCTTTAAAGTTTTTGAAGGCTTTATTAACATATTGTTTGGGAAAACAAGCATATAGGTCTTGCATGGCTATGCATCTCTGATTATTTGAACTGTGCAAAACCTGAAGTGATTAACACTTGTAAAATACAAGTTAATTTCAGTGAACAAAATACATAAAGCATAGCTCAGTTTTTATAGATCAAACTTCACATGTTGTTCTCAACTACACTGGAAAAATGTTATGAAATAGGTTTTTTTATAGAATTAATTATTTTAGTTGCAATTGCAGCTGATAAAATATTAGTAAATGTAGTTCAACACATTGAACAAGGTGCAATCCTTAGCTGGATGAGGACAGCATGCTATTCTTGGTTGCTATTGGTTGGTAACTCCTGTTTTATAATTGACTGCAGTTCAGAGCTGCTCAGTACTAACATAGAATGACCAAAGTTTTATTTGTAGTTACCCAACCTATTTTTGCTGGATCACACCATTCTGTCAAACTCATTATTAAGCCTGAGTGGTTTTAACTAATTAATAGGGGTATATGATACCTACTTATGCATCAGTAGAGCTTTAAAATATTAGCAAAGTACAAACTATCCACTTTGACATGTCAGCAGCAGCTGAGTATCTAATTTGAAGAGTCATGTACAAAATATATACTGGTGTCTGGAGGGAATAATGATTTCTTAAATTCAGAATGAACGATCCAATAGACAGCAGCCAATAAAAAAGGCTAAATAACAAAACTGCCAGCAAATAAGGCAGTCGGTATCTGTAATTCCATAACTGAGCTAATGGAGGGCAATTTGGCACATCTTCAAGATCTACTCCACTTACAGTTATTGTCTATCTATAATATGTTAATTATCATGTTTATAACATTTAGAACAAGTTTATAATTTATTGGAACCATGTTTGTAAATAATTGCACTGGATAGGTAAACTGGCATCAATCAAAACAGAAATAAATTCCACATGAATGACACAAAAGGATGCAAGAATGCCTTGTGATTCTTAAAATCCTTTGGCTTAGTAAAATATTGTTCTGTCTCTTTTAATTACTAGAATTAATTTGCTCTCTGTCTTTAATAGCTTTGTATATACTTTTGATTTTGGGTCTTGCACACACAGCTTTTGCATTACTTATTAAAGTGTCTTTATCTCAACTGACAAGGTTTTTTTCAATTTTACTCTTCTGTTTCTTTCCACCATCTTACTGGAGGGAGTGAGCAAGTGGCTGGGTGGGGCATTAGGTGCCTGCTGGGGTTTAGCAGTGGCAGTGTTTGTTGGTGCCCCTTTTTGTGGTCCAAAGGGTTTGATATGACAGAGTCCATCTATATTCTTAGTGTTTATTAATATTTGTTACTCTAGTATGGAATTTATAGGGTTTTTGTGATCCAATCATGGAAGATTCAATGCAAAAATTACACAGAGGGACAGAAAATATCATTTAGGATTACTAAAGCTTTCTTTACATGTGGAAGTTCCATGCCCTATATTAAATATTTGCACTCTGCCATTGAAGTGAAAGAATTCACTTGCGTCTTTGAACATTTTTAACCATGAAGTGAACTCTTCAAACACTGCCTTTTCTGGAAAACAGTCTGATTTTAATTATCTTTCCATTAAAACAAAATTTAGTCTCTCTAATATTCTGCATGATAGACTCATGTACTGACTTTCATTTGCATATTTTTATGGAATGCAAAATACTATAAATGTTAGAGTAAAATATGTATATTCAAGTCTTATATAGATATTCAATCTTCAACTTTAGAAAAGAAAAGATGCACCCTAAAGGATGAATTAAATTGTTACTACCAGAGGCTGTGTTCAATGTGCATTCATAACTTTGTGAATAAGTTGTCATTGTCACACTTCTGTCCTGAGTCCCAGCAGTATAAATATTGTTCCACGTACACATGGAAGCAATGTATGAATATGAGTTTTTCTCCTATCTACTTGGATCAAATTTTGTCAAGAGAGCAACAGAGATGTTTTCTTTTCTGATTTTACTATGAACACCATGAAATGTAAATCTGTCTGCTTGTCGTGGTTTTGGTCAGGGAGGGAGCAGATTTTTTGCATTAGCTGTGAGGGGGTGGAGCCTGGAGTCATTTGGGTGTGTCTAGGTTGTTATTCCATAGCACATTGCATCATTGTCAAGGGACAAGGAAGGAAGGGATTCTCACTCATGGGAAAGAGACATGGCTTGCAGTCAAGGTAACAGAGTGTGAATAGACTGGATACCACTTTCTTCATTGTCTCAGGGCTGCACCATATTGGTTGGTCAGGGTTGGTTGGTGAGCAGCTTGCAGGTGAAACACCCTGTCTTTGGTACACTGTTGTTTTTAATATTATTGTTGTTGCTGTTCATTTTCTTATGTGCTTGCTTTCTAGTAATTTTTTAACCTCAGCCTGTAATCTCGGCCTTTTTTCTCTCTCTCAAGAGAGGTGGGAAGAGGGGAGCAGGACTGCTGTTTCTAAACCATGAGATACTTTTTCATGTCTCTTCTAGGCTTGTGCTTCTCATTTTTCACTATCACTTTAACCTTGACATGAACCGATGCTATGGCCACAGCTCTAGGATCTGAAAATTCTCTTTAGTGCAGCTCTCCTCTCTACAAAGTTCTGCTCTCGGTCTAGACTGGCACTCCCAACCCAATCCTGGCCCAAGGCCTTTCACCACCTTTGTAGCCTTCCTTTGGATGCTCTCTAATAGCTTTGTATCTTTCCTAAATTGTGGTGCCCAAAACTGCTCCCAGCACTCGAGGTGACGCCATTCCAGAGCAGAGCAGAGCAGGACAATCCCCTCCCTTGCTGGGCTGTGATGCTGTGCCTGATACCCCCAGGACAAGGCTGGCCTTCCTGGCTGCCAGGGCACTGCTGACTCAGATTCAGATTGTGCAGCTCTGCTTTCCAGCATCTCATTCCCCAGTATATCCAGGGCTGCCCCATCCCAGGTGCAGATTCTGGCACTTTCTCTTTTTGAACTATATATGGCTGGTGATTTTACCTCTGGGGCCAGAACTCGCTTCACAGCTGCAAGCATCTGGAATAATCTTCAATATTTATGCCTCTCTACACATTGCATGTTTTAAGTGTCAGCTGAGAACTTATTCTTTCTTCCTTACCTTAATTCCTCTTTGTCATTGGTATTTGTTTCTTACTCAACTCTGTACTTTTAATTGAACTTTTTAAATAGTTGTACAATTTCTTTAAATACTCTATGCAAAACTGTTATATTTATGCATTGGTGATTTACACTGCACACATTTTATAAGCCTATTTCTTTACCATTCATGAGAATACCTACTGTTTATTTAATAACTACCATATTATATAATACATATGTTATCTATAAGCTACAGAAGTCTTAAAAGCCACACAACCACACACTAATTTAGCATATAAAAATTTAATTTTTTTAAAGAGTGATTTCACAGAACATGTGTAATAATGAAACCACATGCTTTTTCAATTTGCCAGTTATTGTTGTTTATTTGTTGTTTTCAAACTTTGAAAGCTGTATTTGATACTGAGAGAAAATGTAAGTTTTGGTGACAAGAGGAAACTGATGGCTTTTTTTTTTTTTTTTTTTGCCTTTTTGTTTTTCTCTTATGGAAAACTAGCAGGAAATATGTCTAAGTAAACAATGTAGATATCACTGCATGTAAAGTCAATTCTTTGCTTGGTGTAGGGAATGACCAGTTTGGTTTAAGCACAAGCAGATGTTTCTGTCTGATCATCTGGCCTCTATTTGCTCATCCAAAATCCTATGTTCCCTCTTTTACACAAGGGGAGAAAAGGTGGTAATGATGATTTTTGCTGTTGATAATTGTGGTAGAATATAATAATTTTATTATTTCTTTTTAGCAATAAAGAGGAAGCATGAAAATAAAACATTGCGATTACAAAAGGAATATTTTAAGTGAGGTATAAGAAAATAATTTCTCCATTTAAAAAAGCAGCATTTTGACAGTTCTGATCTGAAATGCCATGGACTTGTCTCCTCTCTATTCTGCACAAAACCTATCCCCAAAATCCTATGTACATCTGACTCATACAGAGAGCATGGCTGAGTCTTTAGTAATGAATAAGCCTTGTATTCATGAACTGCAAAGGTGTATGTTTTATTCTTCATTGACCAGTTTTCATAAACTCTGTTATATTTTAATTTTTTACAGTAACCATGCTTTTTGTTTTGAATAGTCTTGAAAAATTTGAAAAATTTGGCCCAAGAAAAAAATCTGGTAAACACAAACCTGCTTGATTTGACTTTAAAACTCTAGGATATTTTATTGTATTTAAATTTTGAGTGACTTTGCAAAGCTATTAGTAGTTGTAATTTGAGCTCAAGTTCTGTTAAAAAATTAATGTTCATATCAACAGGTCATTACAAATTATTTTTGCGAAATGTAGAAGTTTCAAGAACTTAACATCTTTCCTCACTCTTTACACCACAGACTAAGCAAATGAAGATCTTATTCTTAATCATGCAAGTGAGTAGGTTTAAATACTGCCTACAGAGACCAGACTCAAGACATCCAAAACCCATCCCACCCTTTTCAGACATTAATCACATACAAATTCATTGATAATATATGATAACCTAATTTTGCCTTTTGAGATCCAGATATTTCTGACTCACTTCTACAAGCTGAAATAAATTGAGCTTTGTGCTGGAGACACCTTTTTGGCAGCAAGTGTCAGTGGAGCTAAGCTACAGTTCTCTTGCACCCTCTGATTTCAATTAAGCCAAGTAGCTACTTTCACTGCAATTGCAAATCTCTTTGTGTTTCAAAACAAGGGTGGTCTAATTTTCTCTTAAGATCAGTGAATTGTATATTTACAGTTCTTGATTCAATAAATTTTCACCTTTCTAGACATGAAGATCAGCAGTCTATCATACACATTCCAGTAGTAAGAAAACGCTCCAAGTCTTGTTTTCTGCGTTTACTGCAGCACATCAGGCTTTTGCTATTTCCATGAGTTGTATTGCACTTTGTGCTTAATTTTCTTTATTTCACTGGGAGACACAAAATATTAAGTGTCAGTTGGAAGACTCAGACTGAAAGTAAGGTTGCTTGCTACAGTATGAAAGCCAGTTTGTGTCCTCCATTATATCGCTGCGAATCAAGACTAACTATATTGACTTCAGTGGGGAAGGAGGTTGACAGACTTATTTCTCCTTCTGCAAAATGATCCATACACCTCTAATGATACAACAGCACAGTTAATTGTTTGACTGAGAGGATGATGGCTGAGAACAGCAGTGGTTACTTTCAAGGTTAGAGTTACAGATGAATATTATGTGCACTTCAAATGGGTGAACCAAAATAATTTAACTGGCTAAAAACATCTAGGTTTGTTTTTTTTTTTTTTTTTTTTTTTTTTTTTTTTTTTTTTTTTTTTTATTTTAAAAGGGAATTTTTTTCATNTTTTCCATCTTAAACAGGATTTATGACAATGAGAAGTTACTTTAGGATCTCTGTTTGGCACAGGCCAACAACTCTTTTCCCCATTTATATATTCTTGTCTGGACAGAAAGAGAATAATCTCTTAATTAATCCAGACTTTTAATTATCTGTCATCATTTTTGTATTTAAGTGCATCATATACATTAGAGAAGACTTTTCTGAAGTGAGGAAGAAGTATTGCAGAGATCAGAAGGATTGAAACACAAAGAAATTAAAGTCAGAATTATTCTTTTGAAAGGTCCAACGTCAAGCATCAACTATCTGATTCTTTCACAGTGTTTTGGCTTCCTGGCTAGCTTGCCATCTGCACATTTAATTCTGCTGAAATCAGGGGCTTCAGTGCATCCGTGGAATGAAATACATATGCTTAAATTAAGTGCCCAACGAAAAGACAATACATTATTACCTATAAAAAAAAACTAATTTAAGTAGCCTGCCAGCTGTCACCGAAAGACTTGATGCCACAGCAGACTGTAGAGCTTGTTGTTTCAGAACACCTCAGGGCTATATTTACCAAAACTAGATAGGAGGATAAATTCAGTAGTTTCAATACCGACATCTCCTATATGCATCTTCCATTTTTGCAGCATATTTAAAAATTGCCTTGGATAAACAGTTTCCATATAAATTAAAATGTACTAGGGTTACCTTTTTAATTAATCAGGCAGCATTTCTATGAGAAAAATACTGTAGGATTATAAAACAGACAGTATTGTATTCTTTATTGTATTGTTTATTGTATTTATGAAAAAAAAAGACAGTATTGTATTGTTGGTATGGGCATCATTAATTATATAATTTCCTAACATACTGAATCACGTAAGCTATATCAGTATCTATGGATACATATCTTATTATTTATTGTGAACTCGTGGCTCACACAATCACCCACCAGACTTTCACACTTGAATTAGAAGACTAGAGGTATTACCTATTTTGCCTCAGAAAAGGAGGTGACATCTTGGGGGTTTTACCAGTGTGTTTTACTAACATTTGTTGAAATTTTTTTTCACAGCTTCTTATCTGATGTGACTTTAATGTTTACTTATTCTTAATACCTTAGCTCTAGTTGTTGTAAGTACTTTAGTTCTCCTTCAATGAAGCATGACTACTTCAAATTATTTTGCTTTCTCTTCGCATTGGTATTATCAGCATTGACACTTGAATGTTAGATTTCTACCAATAATACTCATTCTGAATTTGATGGTGAAACTGTTACTGTAAAAACAATGTAAGAGTACTGGAGTTACTAATGGCAATGCACATTCAGTAAAGGATTTTTTTAAGTTATTTCCCTTCTTTTTCATGAACATGTGAGATCCCAGTCCAGAAGTACCTCTTTAGCAAAACACAAGCTACTGTACCTCACAGAGAAGGACATAGTGTTCTGTGCCCTCACAAAACAGAAGTTTTTAAGTGGTGTTTGAGACAAAATGCAGCAAAGTCAATGGAAAGTTTCAGACTGACTTCAGATATCTTCTGACCAAGCCTTCACAAAACATGCTTTTATATAGCCCTTTTTTCTTCTTAAATCTACTTATTCCCTCATCACCTTTAAGGTGATGTACCATTAGTTTTGACTGGGTGTTTACTGGCCTTCACTTGCCAGTAGTGACCAAAAACCAAACTAAATCAATCTTTGTCAGGTCTGTAATTGAGCACTTCCCTAATTTATGAGACAGCTTTTCCATTAACAACAAAATCCTGAGAATTAAATAAAAACAGACCTTCACAAGTGCTGCTGCATTGGTGAATAAAATAAAAACATTGATAAATGTACACCCCTTTTCCCAGCTGACTTTGAAAAATTCTGTGTCACAGACCTTGGTCATATTCTGACAACAATTAGGAACACTGAAATAAATAGTTGGCAATTCATTTTTATGACAGGCTATGCAAAGCTAGACTTTTTTTGCCAAATAGTACAGCAGTCTGTGACTATGAATTATGTTATTACAGTGTGTCTGCTAGTTTGTATGTGTCTGTACTGTTATTCCCCCCTTCACAGTATGACTTTTTGTTTCAAATCTCATTCGGCTGAGACTTGATGAAATCTTACACACATGGATGAAAATATATCCTTAAATTTCACTGGAGTAGTTTCCATTGTTGAAGTAAATCGTTTACTCAAAACACTATCTGAGCATTTTTTCCTTCAGTCTTTCTAATGAAGCTTTGAATTGCTCATCAATTAAGACACTTAAACTAGACTAGATAAATCACTAAAAAATGCAAGAGCCATGACAGGAGAACAGATTGATAACCTAATAGGTATTTTCTACCTCCAAGGGCTGCATCCTTGAAACTTACATGTGAATAGCTCATTGGGTACAATTGTACTGTTTTCACCAAACTTTAATCAATATTTATATTGTATGATTTTGTAAGTTAAAAATAATATTTAGTTGTTTCATTGATTTTTTTTTTTTTTTACAGTTCTTGTCTTCCACTTCCTGAATGTGTTTGGATGTGGAAAAGTCATCTCATTACAGAACCTGTTGACACAACCCTTTCAACATCTCTTTGAAGTGAAAATGATGTTTTAAAGGTACTTATTTTAAAGGAATAAAAATACTGACTATTTTAGATTTATTATGCTTGATAACTCTGCATACTTTTAAAATTTTTTTCATCTATGAAAATAGACACCTATATACTATTTAGAATACTGGTAAAATATAAACTTATGTGGACTATGTAAATTTTTTTGATAAATCAGAATTAATGATAACACAGTCCCTCAATCAGATTGAATGTAGTTTTATAAAGCATCAATGAACTGAGAAAGAAAAATAATATATCATACATATGCTACACTTAAGAAAAATATGAGTTTGATGTAAAGATTTTTTTTCTCCAGTTGACAATAGATTTAAAATTTGAAATACCTAAACCCTTTAGCATTGCAGATTTTAAATATGGCAGTCTTGTGCTTTATCTGTTCAATAGTCAAAAAAATATGGCAAGCATTTGATGTAGATATGTGTATGAACACCAACACAACAGAACATGAGTGTGTGCTGGTGGAGCAGGGAAAATGGATAGAAAAATCTCTTAAGTTCTTCATCCGAAATACAGGTTTAAATAGAAGAGTTTATATCAACATTTGAAGCTCCAGAGACAGCTCTCTAACTTTCTGGTAGATATCCATCCATTTGAAGTATTGTTTACATACTCAGAAAAAAACCTCTAAACTCAGACTGGCAGTTGCACATAAATAGCATCAAGTGGTGTAAAGCCTAAAACAAAAGTCCTGACCTGTAAAAGTTTGAAGTACTGGAAGGAGAATCAAAATTGGAACTGAAAATATAAAACAAAACTCTTCAGGGGTGGAGAGGGGGGAAATCTAGAACACATATTCAGTGGAAGTGAAAAAACTTTGAATAAACCATTTTAAAAATGCAGGGGCAGAAAAGAATCTTGTAAGCTTTACTGCTGGAAAAGATGTTGGGAATTCATTCTGTGTTTTGTAACTGTAAAGTACTTCGTTAGGAGACATCCAAATGCCCTCATTCTCTCTGCATCTGGAACTTGCCCTTGATTTCAATTGAGAGAAAGGCACTGGGATCAGCAGCTCTTCTTTCTATAATCTCACAGTTTTGGTCCCCAGACCCGATGCATTTAGCTTCACTCCCATGTCTGCTGCTGATGTTCGTTGTTTTCTAGGAGAAAGTGAGGTAAACAGACCCAGAAAGGTAAGAGAGAAAACAAATGCAAAGTGGTCCAAAATCCCTTCATACCAAACCAAACTCTCATTTAACAGTGACCATTGAATTAAACTTTTATGTAATCACTTTTATCTCATCACTCTAGAGTAAAGTTCTTGAAGCTCAGCTGCTTATATCTGTGTTACTAATCTTGGTGCCTCTACTCTTGGATCCCCCAGCCTATTACCTAAGCATCTTTTCATTTATAAATCTCTAGTAACTCTGGTAATGGCCCTGGGATATACCCCTAGCCCAGGATAGATTTATGATACTACAGATAGCAATAACACTGGTTGTTGTGCTCCTTCAGATGTGGGGAAACTTTTTTCCTCATCCTTTAAGCCTCCTGAACTACCATGAGCTTTTCTGTCTGTGGCTTCAGATATGGCGGTCTGTACCATTTTATGACAATTAAACAAACTTCTGCCCCAGTTTAGTATCCTAATGGTCCATTCAGAACAGAATAGTGAATTCTTGATCAAATATTCAATCTGGAATTTTATCAGTTCTTTTGATAGCAGTAAAGATAAGCCAAAGGTTCGGCAAAGATTATAAAACATACTATAAAGAGACTGTTGTCTGCTGCTTCTGGAGAATTTTCTTTAGCTCTGACAACTGCAGTCCCACCTGGCTGATCTTTTCACATGTTGCAGTAGAATTCCTATCACGTTTATTTTATGGAGTGTCTAATACACCTCATTCTCTTTGATTGTGTGTTTTTAAGAAATGCAGAATCACAAGACCACCGAATGCTTTTGGAAGAAACTTTTCCAGACATCATCTGATTCAACACCTCTGCTCAGTGAGGATTCTTGTAGAGCAGGCTGCTCAGGAACATGTCTGGTTGTGTTTTAAGTACCGCTATACAGATGTCTCTGGCTCCACAATGTCCCTGTAAACCCTGTTCCATTATAAAATCATCCCACATTAAAAAAAGTATTTTGTGATCAGACAGAATTTAATTTTTAAAGTTGTTCTCATTGCTTCTTGTCTTGTCAGTGGACCCTGCTAAGAAGAGTTTGGCTTGCTTTTCTTCATTCACTCCCATCAAGTACTTATACATATTGATGGGATCTTCCTGAGCCTTCTCTCTTTCAGGCTGAATAGTCCCATCTCTCCCAGCATCTCCTCACATGAAAAATGCTACTGTCCCTTATCATCTTCATGGCCCTGTGCTAGACTCGCTCCAGTGGGTCCATATCTTTCTTGTACTGGGGAGGCGAGAATTTATGGAAGGGATCAGTGATCTCATTCAAGCGGAGTAAGGCCTGGTCACCATTTTAAAGGGGGAAAAAAAAAAATGTAAGCTGGAGTAGTACAAATGGGTACATTTATTGTTTGTTTATTATTGTCCGCAATGAAATTAATTAGAAGAGAGGCTGAAATATCCTCCTAGGGCTACTTTTAGTCCTTCACTTCCAGTACCCCTACTTTTAGTCCTTCACTTCCAGATAAGTCACAGTTTGCCCTGCCTTCACATACCCAAGAGTACTCACTCTGAGGATAAATTGAAGGCTTAAGTTTCCAGGGTTGTTAATCTGACACCTTTCACAGCATTAAATTGATTTAAAATTCTAAAACAAATTATTCATACATTGTATGCAGCATTTGCATTGGCATTGCATCAGAGCCACTTGTCCTTATGGATATGATGCTGTGTTGAAAGAATCATTACACTTTTATCATGTTTTATCAATGCCTTATGCAACGGAGATATTTTTCTCTTTGATAAGCTTAAAGAAGATACATTTTGTAAATTAAATGTTTACATTTCTAAAAAAAAAAAAATCAGCTTAAAAACTGGAAGTTTCGGAGAGTCAAAGGAGAGAAAATCTTTCAATATTCTATCCAACAATATCTTCATATCTATTGAACAACAGAACAGCTTTAACTGACCATGATTTTAATAGCATAATTTTTATGCAGACTGACAATGCCTATGCCAAGTTATAGCC
>VWZN01002811.1:41932-44925 GCA_013396955.1 Regulus satrapa
CATTAAATTGGTGACCCAAATGATGAAAAATAGTATCTTTCAAGCTGAGGGTGATACTTACTTTTTGCATCTTCTGCTATTAAAAAGATACAGCAGATGCCAACCATTGAAATACATTTTTGACCTTGCATTATTTAAACTAGAGTACTTTAACACCTCTAAAAAGCCAGAATAAATTGATCAAGATGTTGTATTCAAAATCCTGTGTGTCAGTCTTTTCATAGTTTCAGATACTATTTGCTAATATCTCAGTCTTGTTGAGATTATATTTTCTTTTGTTTTATTCTTGTGAACATCTATGGGAAAATATAAGAGTGGTTCAAGACTGAGTATCTGCTTGTTTCACTCAGATCCCTACCCTGCCATGCAGTAGTCAGAAAGGCACTAGCTTTTAGAACTGACATCTTGTGGCAGCCTATTCCTGCCCTGGAAAAGTAACAGGAATGCCAAGATTGGATCCCAAATAACTGGGTATCATAGTCTTGGATTAATGATATAGACCTGACCCTGTTTTGCCTGCATATCTCAAGCCAAGTGATTCTTTTGTACCACAACCAAAATAACTGATTTGTATGTTTTCTGAGCAGCACGTTTACATGGACAGCAACTGTCATGCCAGCTGACTCTGCTGCAAAGGTGCATATTAATTTATCTTTACACAAGAAAAATAGACACTATTTAATACATTGTTTTGTTCCTTGTGTCATACCAGACTTTGCAGAAATGCAGCTGCTGTTACTTTCAGACTATTTTACAGACTTTTTATATAACAAATGACAACAGTGGTGTGGTGTCATTTAATAGACGACCATCACTTATATTATAGTTCTGGACTGGTTTAGAAATTAACTTAAAGGCAAAAATGCATATAAAATAAAATTAAAAGGAAATATCGAGCACCCATTAAGTAATAGGAATTTTGATCAACAAATATTTTCCTTTGGAAGGAAAGAATTAATAACAACAGCATACTTTTTTGATTTCTTTCCCCCTTCTTCCTTCAGAATGTGAGTTTGCCAAGAACATCAGTACAAATATGGCAAACATTCAGTTGTCTTCTTCAGATTAATATCATATGTACTCTACATCCTTGTTATCTCCAAACAACACTGAAATATTTAGAGTAGGAGTTCTACAAATAAAAAAAAACTTTAAGCTGTATTATGCTCTACATTCTTGCTTTTCTCACTCAGTGGAGTAAGGGAAAAAGCTCCTCTGAGGTCTTGTTTGCAGCATCCAAACATTTTTCTTTAGAAATCCCAACCTATACTTCACCTGTTTTCACAGATTTTCTTAGACACATTGAAACTTATTTTACTCAACTTGAGCTGAAAATGAGTCATTGGAACAGAATTTCGACATCCAAGCTACTTTTGAAGTCAATGGAGAAAGATGAGAATCTTTGGAAGGTACTTAATCTCAGGCTACAGTTGGGACCATGAACATCTTGTGGAAGTGCTTATATGGATGAAACACATATGACTAGCTGATAGTAGAAATACAAGCTTAAAATGGTAAAAACTGAACTAAGCACATCTCTCTCATAGTCATGAAGATGCCTGAGTGAGAGGGAATGAAACTAAAGAATTGCTAAATCCTCAAAAGATTTTAACTCTTTTCCAAACACTGGAACTTTTTTTCTAAGTCCAGATATTTAACTGGTTTTACTCTATCTCTTATAGATCTTTACATCTAATAAAAATTCCAAAAGAATTCTTTAGAAAATATTCCTCACCCACAGATCAGCTATTTTGCAGGTCGTAGTGACTGATTTTATGGGAATTCAATGCTCAAGGAAAGTATGTATTGGACAGCACTAGAGTCAGAAATCTTCTGTTTGTTTTAAGAAAAACAACGTGGTTAGTCGGAAGTCAGTTATCCCATATTATCCCCCTGTTGTGCCTTGCTTTATAGTAGATTTTCAATCTTTTATAGTGTGGAACATACTTTAATAGAGAGATTATTTCGCATCTGTCTTACCTCTTCCAAATCACAACCACATAGACCACTTCCCTTCTTTTTGACTGCTTGACAGTTCTTTGGTAACTAGACTAACCAGTGCCAATGAAAATTTATTTCAGGAAACTCTGTAGTTCAGAATTTTCAAAAGTCAATATTGGTTTGCAATTCCCCCGTTGACGTACAGAAGTGATACCCTGTTTTAGAAGAAAGGTAACCATTTTCTAAAAATCATCACATCTTTAAAGATTATCGTGTGCATGTAAGGTATTTCTAAACCTCTTGAAAAACTCTTTTTCAGTTCCAGAATTAAAAAAAGAACTGCACAATTTAACAAATTTTCAGTTCAATTTGTAGATGCTTTTTTTTTTTTTCAAAACCCATGTTGCAATGAAACAGCAAACATGAGTATACCATTATTTAAAGCAATTTTTCATTGAAAAAGTCTCCATTTTCAGCATTCCCAGTCCTCTCAATGTGGAGATGTGATTGTCAGACATGTTGTGACCAGGTTGCTCCAGTTAACTATACCAATTAGATTTGAATGAAAGCAACATCCAAATTTTCAAAGCTGGACTACCAAAATAGAGTTCCAGAGTATAGATAGGTCCATACAGAGCATATAGAATCTTTTGTATACTGAGTCCTCTTTGCAGTTCCAAAAATCAGCCTGATTTTCCTTGGTTGCCAAATACTGAGGTACATTAATTCAGACAATTAGCCTTTAATTTCATTGCTTTTCTGAATAGAATAATTTTCTAACATTATTGAAGTGAAGCTTTCTGTCTCTGACTATAGATTATCACCTACTATTTTTGTTTTCTGTCATGAAGATGGCATGAATGCAAACCATGCATTCTCAGCTTTTTTACTTCAATTACCATTTGAAAATTATTTTTAAAGTATCTAAAGTTTCAATCAAAAGTGAGCTATTTACTCAAGTTTTCTAAAATCACTTTGTTCCTTTTTAAAATCTAAGTTTATTCATACACATATATTCATAAGCTATAAAAATGGTTTTATTTTTCTATTTA
>VWZN01002813.1:323-37425 GCA_013396955.1 Regulus satrapa
ACCCTTCTCTATGAGGAATTAAACAGACCAAACATCAAGAAAATACAATATGCAAGATGAAAAAGTCCCATGGTTTTCAGATGAAGTATTTCTTTACTATTTTTACAACAATGGTACATAGATTACTACAGGCATCACAAGAAGCAGGCAGGAGACTTCCAAGCTTACAGCCAGGTGTTGTACATTTATCTGCCTTACACTCCTGGCCTCAAGGATCTGACTTTCAAACACTCATATTCCATGCCTGCAATTTCAGGTAGCTACTTGTCTTGTCTACTGCAATATTCACATCTCTTCTTCTCACCAGAGAAAGCTTCTACTCCACAAGATGCTGAAGAATTTTCACACTTCTCTGTCCTGCATTCTGTTCTTTAGCTCTCCATCAAAACCCTATTTTTTTTCCTTCTAAAGACTAATTCCCATCCAAAACCTCCCAATTTTCATCATGTAGATAGGATAAATTTTGGACAAGACTGAACATACAGAATAGAGGACATTTAGAGGAGTTTCCGTCCCTAGATCAGGTACATTATAGTCTAGACTCCATTGTTGGAGGTGTGACAGAAGATTTGATACATCTTCAATCTTATCTCAGTGTAGTGTTGGTACAGTGACATAAACCTGAGTGTAAGCTGGCCACCAGACACCAGTCCCAGGGGCCACCACACCCTTGTTGTAGTGGTGTGAAATCTCCTGCATTGTCTGTGTTACACGCTTTGCATCTTATAAAGGTGAAAGGAATGTGAGAAAAGAAGCTGTAGTCTTTTCAAAAGTATCACATGGGCTAAATAATACCTTACCTGTACATTATATCTTTCTGGGATTTTTGTGAGCTATTTTGGCTGCTTTTTCTAAGAAGTTATTTTTAAATTTGAGTCACTTGCAAATCACATTGTTTCACATGTGGAAATACAATCTCAGTGATTGTTTCCCCAAGTGGTAAAAAGTGTTGCTCTTAGTTACTCAAGCCTGAGTATTACAAGTTCCAAACAAAGGCTGAGAGCTGCTGACCTGTTTGTTCTTCACAGTGTAAAGTCAAAATTCTTCACTGAATGATGTTATAATGCAGTTTAAAGGGCTGATAAATGTGAAGAGATAGCCAGTGGTGTGAGAAGAATTGGACTATCTTCCATGTAAACATGCAGCACTGCTTGTCTAATAGATCCTTGTATTGCCTGTTTAGGCTGCCACTGCAAACCACCTTCTAAAAATCATTTCAGTGTGTTTGCTTTCAACAGCTTGTGAATTTTGGAACTGTGAAAGAATGAGAGGAGGAACCTGTGGAATCTCAAGGCCTGCAGAGCTAAAATTTGCTGGAAGAAGGTAGTCTTGCAGCACTTGGATGCTGGTGAACAGGAAACAGCCAGTCCCCGCTGGCTGCTTCAGTACTACAACAGCCATCATGAGACAGGTCAGCTTGCTATGCAGTTAACTATTGAAATAGAACTGATAGGTAGAATATTACAGACCCATTCCTCCCTTTTCCACTACTGCTTTACTCAACATTTTCAAAATTCAGTATTTTATCTTCAGCATTTGAAATGGTTTTCCATTTCAGAATTAAACTGTATTTTTAAAGAGGTTAAGTAAGCATGGGGGAATAATGTAATTGTTTTCTTTAATCCAATTTTTTTTTTTCTGGTTTAATGTTATTTCATTTTTTTGAGAAGAATTGCAAAGATTTGTTATCCAAACAAAAAAACTTAGTTATTAATGAATATAAATAAATGTGGAACTGGAATTAATTAATTGCAAGTAAGCAAAGATTTTCTTAAGCCAAAAAATAAAAATAAATTATTCCCAAAGTTTGTTACAAAACTCATGCTTAAAACTACAGCTGCAGATGAAATTTCATAGATTTAGGTAGCTAAAGAAGGACTGCCTTTATTGATCTATTTTATGTGCTCTTAGAAGCTAGTATAAATACAATTTCCCATCTCAAGAATCTGATCTCCTATGATTATTGCACACTAAACTTTGCATATTATATAGTATATTGGAGATTATATATACATTTATATTAGCCTGCTTCTAATATACAACCAACCATGCTTAGTCTAAGATGTATGAGATTTAAAAAAAAAAACAAACATGGAGTTTTGTACCAGCAGAAAAGAGTCTTCTGTCAAGCTTCACCTTCTTTAGACACCTGAAAGTTCACTGTTTGGTCTGCAGCTAGTGACTGGGATCCCTCAATACGAACATAAGCTCCTTTGGAGTGAGATTGACCCATCTGAAAAAATGGACCCAAAACAGGTCATCTGAATTACCTTCCATTCATTATAGAGGAGACTAAATAATATACTGTGGACTATTGCAAAGCAAAATTAAGATGAAATTAATTGTGTCTCTTACCATGTAATGTTTGTTTAGAGCAACAGGAAAATAAGCGTAAAATTTAAGAAGAACAATCCCTTCATTTTCTACACATGTTTAGAGTTCCTGGGCTGAAAAATATTGTCAAAAATTATAGAAGTATTTATCCTTTATATGTACACAGTCATTGTCAATGACCAAGATTCTGGGCTACTGCAACCTATTCCTTTTATCATTATACTTGATTCTTAATTGTAAAGCTTTTTTTCTGAAAGCCTAACGATTCAAAAATTACCTCTATCTTGTCAGAAACACAAAACTGTTTTTCTGTTCCTAAAAATTTTCTGTGACCACATTTTGTGCTGCATCTTCTTATGGGAAGCAAATGCACAAACAAATACACAGTCTTCTAGTAATCTGCCTTGCAACATAAACCTTTCCATGGTGCTTCCTTTGAGAGGCTGAGTGTTCATAGCCCTACTTAGATCAGCCATTCTGTTCAAGTTCCACATTACCTCCCTGTCTTTCTCAGCTTAAAAAAACCTGCTCTGCTCATTGAATTATTAAGACTTCCATCCAGATCTGTCCTCTATACTTACAACATTATTGTATAATTGGAAAATGATTTAGCAACAGGCTGTGAGTAGAAAAATCAATAGACCTTGATAATGAGGTCTGTCCTACATGTTCCTAATCAATTATTTAAAAAAAAGAAGGTATATTACGGAGATGCTTCACATGTTACTAATCTTGCAAGCCTATGTTCTGTATTCCTATTTTACTAATAAGGTCTTGTGAGGAAGAGTGAACTCTGTTTAAACTATCATTCATCTTAATTTCATATCCTGCCAAGTCCCTAAGCAAGGCCAGAAGGGCACAAAGTTTTTGTGAAATAATAAACTATTCCTTACTTAGAATGTTGATGATATTATCTCCACTGATAGAGCATCTGTTTACTACCTCATTAATCACAAACATTGCAAAGGTATAAACCCTGTTCTTGAGTCTTAAAGAAACAATATTTACTTTATTTCAGCCTTATATTTTTGACAAGCTCTGCTCTGCCTACTGTAATGACAGAATTGCTTTCCCTTCATGTCCTAATAATTCAGTATATACATGTATAATTCAGTAATCTATACAAAGTAAGTTTTTTGTTCTTCTTTTGATCAGATTATTTTACTTTTGGAGAAAAATTTTCCCCTGAAATGCAGATTAGACAGCTTCTCTATGATAATAATTTTTATTTTTGTTTTGTTAAGTCTTTTAATATCCAAGCAGAACACCTGGGGACCAATATGCCATTTAGACCTTGACCTGTGCTGAGTGCTGCACTGCCTCACAAGAGCAAAAGAAGGAAATTCTGAAAACTCAACCTGAAAGTTATGTTTGGCTCCCCTTTATTCTGATATCACCTATAACAAAATTTATTGTTAATTTCTGCTACACACAAGATAATTCCTCTTCCTTTCTCAAAATAATAGACAGGAATTTACAAGAATGCAGTCAGGAATGCTGGTCATTACCATCATGAATACAAGGAGAAGAGATTTTTTTTAACAATTCAGCATTTCTTTCAATGTCTCTGCATTTTTTTTTAATTTCTCTGTATTAAAGCATTTTTAGTCCCATTTCAACTGTACAAGACTTCAGATATAATAAGTCAGACCTGAGAAAGAAGTAACAGAGATCATGGCAGGTTTCTGAATAGGTGGTAGTGTTTATTGCAATGCATAATATAATTTACAAAGTTCTTAGTATGCCAAATTTGAAGCTGTTACTCTTCATCAGCACAATGGCATATAAAGCTTCCTTAGCAGGTCACTGGTAGGAGCTTTTAAATGCCTTGAAATGTCTATTAATCCAAGTCATAATTCAGTGTCTAGAAGTATTTGATTATTTAACTGGAAGCTATAACTGCTTTAAGAGTCATGTTGTCAGTGATCACCTCATACTTCTGTGAGGCCTGTGTCTTTTATAAAGGAAGGCAAGTGATTTATGAAAAAGGGAAACAACTGGAAAATTAAGTAATGCCTTTTTTGTCTTTTCTTAAACCATGTTACTTCACATTTGTTCTGACGTGAATGATTTGGATTTAAAGGCATACCAACAAACGCATAAAAGGTACATAATTATTTGAAATTAATGGTAGCCACAGGAAACGTCATAAAAGAGGATGCAAGGTCAGCCTTGAAAACCAGAGAGTCTAAGATTGTAGCTATTCAAAATTTGCAAAACTACATTATTAATGATGTATGTTTTGGGGTGGTTTCATGCCAGTTGCATTGTGTTTTTGTTCTGGATTCTCAATTACCAATGACTTGGATTTGGATGAGCCTTTTAAAATTTCTTCACAAGACAGAGACAAGAAACTAGCTTTGGTAACAATGCCTGCAATTCGCCATCTGCTGAACGGAGGTCTATAAAACCCACCAAGTACTGAGAAAACCAACAACAACAACAATAAAAAAAAAATTGTTGGCAAACCCACTTTAGAAAAAACCCTGTTCTCCTAGTGACAAAAGTTGACACCTCAACAAAAAGAAACATTTTGTTCAGGACTATAATTTTTACAGTCATTCTCACATACTTGAACTTTTACAGCTAACTTTTATTTCATTTGAATCAAGTCTGCTCTTGTTGCTTTGACTAAAATCAGCAGCTGACCTCATTATCTCTAAGATTGTCAGTGCACATATGGCAGCTCGTCCAGTTCACAGCAGCGCTTGTGTCAATATCTACAGCTGATTACAAACTTAGAGGTCATCTTCCTTGTACTCTTATCTTTCATTCTGATTAGTAATTAAGAATTTTATGTAGTCAGGAATTTAAATAGCCAGTGCTAAGTTCCTAAAGCAATTAAAGAGATCCAGGGGAGGCTAAGTAAGTTGGGATTTTTTTTAATACATACAACTATAATTCTGGAAATCAGTCCAACCTTAGGAGTTGGGTCAGAGGGACGATTCAGGCATAGTTAAATATGTATTTATTTAACTATCTAATGTATTACACACAAGAACAATAATATTTATGGCATCAAATATGAATTCAAAATAAACCTCATACAGCCCAGTGATGAGCAAGAATAATTTCTGTAGCACAGATATAAGCAGGGCTCATTGTGCCATCAGTGGTAAAGGGAATTTTGTTCCAGATCAGACTCTCTTGTTCCCAGTGCTGAGCTTTATATGAATCCTTTATGATGAGATCAATTGTTTCAGTACAACCTCTCATGTGTGGAGTTGCTGGGTCTGTGCACGAGCAGCCCCAGGAGGCTTTCCTTCAGGAGTGGTAGCATTCCCAACACGTCTCTGCAGGGAGCACACAGGTGCCAGAGCAATGCACAGGATGAGCAGTCTAACTCAGGCAAGCTACCACAAGAGCTAAGATACACAGATCATAATATGCAGCCAAATGAGCTATCTCACCATGAAGGAAGAAGGCTCCTTTTTCTGCCTGTGTGGAAAATAAACAGTAAGGTATTGCTTCACCTCAAGTCAGTTCATTTATGGTGTTGGACCACACAAGTTCCTTGATCATGTCATAAATTATCAAAACTGAGCAAACAGTTGACTTCAACCTGAGAATCTTTAAGAAAAGCACCAGATGTCTCATCTTTGGTCTTTCTTTCTGTTTATGTCTGTATTGTTACATTTTGGCATTTTAACCTCATAGTGACATCTCTGCTTTGAGGAGGGCCACAGTAACACACCTGTCCTCAAGCTGGGAAATCCTGCTCTGCTTAATGATTACCACTCTATTTTTGCTCTCTCATCCAATTTGAGTTACACCCAAAGAGAATTAGCACATGCACAACTGCAGGAATCTTGAATACATTTTGATTTACTATGCACATGCTAATCTGGCTCGGAAGCCCACAGCTGAGATAACACTTCTAAAATTGCTGAGTGCTCTAACCTTGGCCTGTGATACAGAGATGATGGAAATAATGTCTGCTGATAAGTAAAGAATAAGTTGCTACATGGAGAAATCAGTTTTCAATTCATTATAAAGCTGACAGAAAGATTAATAGAGTTGATGTAAATATTTGACCAAGGCGATTTAGAAAGCCCCAATGAATCTCTCAAATCTATAGGTGAATATCACAAAACCAAATCTGCACAGTGCAACTGATTTGCTTCTGGAACTATTCCAAACCTTGACCTGCACAAAATAGGTATCGTTACTAGCACATATTTACACAGTGTTTTATAGTTTAGGATTGCAAGGTAATAATGATTTAGCCTTTCCAAAAGTCCAGAAAAGTGAGCAGTCTTTAGGCATGTAAGTACTAAGACATTGAGAGGATCACCCCGAACCCTTTTCAAAGTATGGGGGAGAGAACTTATTAAAAAGTCTAATTTATGGTATTTAATAATAGACTTTAATATTAATTGATTCTTTTCCTCAACTAAATGCAAATACTCACTCCCTTATACTCTTTTAGATTTTTGTTAGTCAACACTTGAAAACATCTCTAAAATTGCTGGTTTTGGCAGTAGACTGCAGGAACAGCAAGGCAGAACTATCTGTGTCTAACCTGCTCCAGAGATCTAGGGCCATGTTAGCCCAGCATTACATGGAGCAAACCCACACCCCACCCCCATCCCACCCAGCTTTGGTGAAGTTGTTGTTTGCAGACAGACAGGCTGCCAGCAGCTCACACTCTTCAGACACCCCAGAGTGCTCAAAGCTGATCTGCACATTCTCCCAGCACGGCTGAGCACTGAGGAGCAGGTGCAGCTCTGTGCAAACCTGACCATGGGGGTTTTAGCCTGGCACTGCCTTGTGTCCCAGAGCTGCTTGAGCAGCTCTGTGGTACCCCTGCTTTGGACGGCCACATGAGATGGTGCTGACCACAGCAAGAGGGCTTCCCAGATCATCCTTCAAATCATCATACACTGAGTTTTCTCCTTTAACTAATGGTACCTGCACCTGAAACCTTTTCTTCTCCCATTTGCAACCACAGTTGCATAGATAAACTAAGGCCCAGAACCAGAAACCTTGGACTCGTAATGTCTATTATATTCTTCATTAGGTAGTCCTGAACCTGTCTATAAATGTAGGCTCATGAAAAGAGAAATTCCTACCACACTAGATATTTCAAGATATTTCTGCAAAGCTATCAAAACCTCACAGAATATTTCACATTGCAAGAAACATTTCTGGCTTATAGGAGTTTCTGGAACAAGAAAGAACATGTAGATTTTGTGAAAGACTCTCAATGCTTTGTTCAACTTACAAAGATATGTGTCCTCTTACTGAAATCTTTGTCCCATAGCTGGACAAACAGTGCTTGAACTCCAAACGTTGCAACAGCTGGAATCCCACAGTCCCACCAGTCCCACAAACCAAAACCAAAGCAAAAATGAGTCTGCTCCTGGCTGAACTGGTTGGAGTTATGCTAAGTTATTCTCAATGCAGAACTGGCAATCAGTAGTTCCCAAATGCTGATAATAACAGCAATAAAGAGTGACAGTAATAATAATGATGATAATAATAATAATAATAATAATAATAATAATAATAATAATAATAGTATAGCAACATACCTCAAGCTGCCTTTAAAATCACTTAAACAGAATAAAACTGATAAAACCAGATTTAGCATGTCACAGTCTGATGCATCCACCCAGGAAATTCAGAAACACTTAGCTCACCACAAAGCAAAGAGAAAACAATGAAAACACTTGCAACAGTTTCTTGTTAATGAGATGTTTATGGGCCAATGCCTAAAGTGGAAAAAAAAAGAAGCAGCCAGAATTGCTGATTAGTGTTCTTTAGAAGCTGAAATGTTTGGTTTCAGTGGTTCCAAATTAATTACAACATTGAAAATTTTAGTGAAAGGTATAATCCAATAATGGTCATAGAAATGGGACATTAAAAGAAACCCTCCAAGATGAGGGAAAGCCACAACCAGTGTAATTCAGCAAAGTTACACTGATTTCAATGGAATTATACCAAATTGCACCACTGAGCTTTTAGTAAAAAGAGCAACAAGGATAAAGATGAAAAGGGATAAATAGAGATGCCTGAAAGCCAAAGGAAGACATTTTAAAATACTGAATGGGATACATAAAACCTAAATGCCTGAATCCCACCTCAGGCCAGTCAGTGCAGTCAGCAGAGACTTGAGGATAGCTCAGCTGCCTGTATGTGGACCCTGCCTTGTGGTGAGACCAACCAACCCCAAAGCTCCAGGTGTGCTTCAGATTAAAATTCCATTGACTGTTACAAAAGTTTATAAATCCATTTTATGGGTGAACACACACACAAATGCCTAAATTTAGGCAACTGAGTCTGCAAGGTCATTCCTTCCTGAACACTACAGGAAGAAGAGAAAAACAGGCACTACTCCACAGCAGCTATCTGACCTCCATTAGACCATAAAGCAGCATTAAAGTAAACCATTTTTCAAACAGCAGCAAAAAGAATCAACATATTTTTTTTAATTCTGAATGGAGCCAAATTTGTAATTCTCAAGTCTTTTCACAGAAGGAATCTACAATCTCAAAAGTTCAATGCATTTCATATTAAATAAAGTAATATGCTTAAATGTTTCATACCTTGCTTGATTGTTTTTCGTCTTCAATTTCCCTTTCATAAGGGGACATATACCTCTAGAAACATTAAAAATGGTTTTCATTCTTATGCACACATGCCTTTAAAACTTGCCCAGTATTTTTATAAAAGAAAGAACACATTTTCATGGGTAATGGACTGGAGGGGGAAATAACTGAAGAAGACTGAAGTTCAGTAACACTATGGCTCACAAAAATGTGCTTACATTTAGATATGACTAAATACCCCCTTTTCCTGTTCTTTTTGCCTGAAATATCAGATTCTTCACTGCATCTGAATGTTTTGGATTACAGTTGGCATTAAAAATAAAGGGTGTCCACACAGAGCCATCTTTTCTTCTGTGCCTTTCTCTGAATTCTGTTCTCCTGCCTCATCCCCCATTCTTATTTTTCCCAAACCATGTGCCACCTACTGAAGCCTCTTTTTTTTTTTTCAAACATTGCTTGAAGAAATATGCTTCACAGAGAAGGTACAGGAGCCAAGGGTAGATGTCTTCCCCCTTTATGCAAACTGGCATAAAGACAAAACTCACGTGTTTTCCAGTGCCTGTTCACCTCACACAGCTCTAGTGGAATGAGGTGAAATTCCCCATTTCCTTGAGTTTACACCACCACTTGAATGACATAAAACTGTAACTAATTTTTCAGTGCTGCAGGTGACTGGTGCCTGAGTTGTTTTTTTCTGTTTCTCTCTCTCCATCACCAGATCTCATTAGAAGCTCACCCTGCCCCTCGCTATTGCGGCACTGGGTTCTGGTTTCACAACATTACTCCTACTGGATTCTTGTGCCTGGTTTGCTCTGTACCACTGCTCCTTCATGCACAGGTCCTCACCCCTTTCTGAGACTGAGGTAAAGCTCTCACTTGGCAGCTCTGGTGGCTGCTGGGTCACTGATGTGGCAGAGCTTCTTCATCACACCTTCATCCTGCCCCATGTCCACACACAGCACTGTCTGAGGAGCCTAAAGGGGCTGCTTTTTTCACAACTCCTGTGCATCAAATAATATGATATAAAGACCTTATATAATAAGCAAAGAGGCTACATATTAGGAGTACCTTTCTGCTTTTTCATCTCATTTGAATTGCTGTTATTGCTTGTACCATGCAAGAGTTTTCTTCCTTTCTCGCCAGTAGTTTGCATCCCTCCTGACATGTAGAGGCTAAGTACCAGCTCTCTCCAAAATGCTAAGTTGAGCTAAATTGACTCTCTTCTTGTTGTGTTAAAAATGGTATAGAAAATTACAAGACTATCTTGGAAATATATTTGTATATCTTGCTTTCAGTCTTGGCTACAATCCAGAAAAACAGAGCTATATAAGAAAATAGAAAAAATGTCACCTTGTTTAGGAAGAATGAAGGATTACTTTTCTGTTTCTTAAAAAATAATCTTTATTCACATATTTTGTTTTCTTTTCAAAATTTTATAGACTTATTTGCAGTGAGTTAGTTTATTTTTTCTCTCAGGACATGACACACACCAGGACTAAATAGAGTTGAAGGACCACACTACTTAGAAACCAGTCTCAAACCAGCATCCATTTGTATCAGGTAATGCAGAAACACTTTCAACAGGTCTCGCCCCTAGAGCTAAGGACCAGCAAAGAGTAATGCAGCCAGCTCAATTTCAACTGCTATTTTAGCCACTGCACAGACTAGCACAATAAAACCCTTTGAAAGTAATTGCCAGATTTTAATAATCCTGATGGCTATGAAGGAGACCTGCTGTGACAAACCCATTGCCTCTCTGTGCTGCAAAGATGAACACCCATGTGCAGAGCCATTCCCTGTCTCATGGCACAGACTGTGCACTACAAGAAGTGGTGGCAGTAAGTCACAGAGATTAATAGATAACCAGAGTTACTGTATTCAGCTACAAATTTTCTGCCTTGATTTACCCTAAGCAAATTAAGGGGTGAACCATCATCTTTGATAGGAGATTTTTTTTTCTTCATTTTGACTATCTGGTAGTCTGTGTAAAAGTACTTTAAAGTACTGTACTTATCAGCCCTTAACCTCAGAATTGCAGGGAATGCAAAGAGATCAGAGCAGAAGACAAAGTAGACAATCTAAACATCCTCTTGTGCTGGAGACAATTGTACCAATGATCAGAGAAACTTCTTGGCATCATGTAAAACCAAGGAGAGGAAGACAAATTGGGCTCTGTTGAAGATTCATGTAAAGATAAACATGCTGGGGAAAAAAAAATACTCCTGCCAATTTATAAATTCTATTTATTCTATAAATTTTTGTTCCAATTATCTGTGTCATCACTCTTAAAGCTTCTTCTTTTGCTGCTAATTTTATTGTCTTCTTCCTAATGGAACTTTGATCATTTTTTCAGTCACATTGTTTATCTTTTGGAGACCAACTTTAAAGAAACTATTTCACCTTGGTCTCAGGAAAATGTGCAGATTCACTAACTTAATATATTGTAGCAGCAGCACCTTTTCTGTCAGTTTTGTAATTTCTTCTTTTCTCATTAGCATCTTCTGTGTCCCTGGATTTTTCCAATGGCATTCACGCTCTCTTCTACTGCATAAATTTTTATTTAAAATCCCTTATACTATTTTTTTATATAAAAATATAACAGAGCCCACTAGATATTTAATTTTTAGATATTTAATTTTTAAGAGCAGACTGTGAGAGTCTGCTCTTTTTGGTGAACTGATGTTGAATAAGGGTAAGAGGAATAATTAAGTGCTTAAACTTAATACCAAATAACACATTATGGGATTCATTGTGTCACTTATACTGTAGAAGGTTTTTTTACTACATAATTGCTCTCATTATACGCCCAGAAATTCAATATTCTTTATTACAGTAGGAAGGAAAGGGTACACAGAAATTAACAGGAACCATCAAAGAACAAACAAAACCAATATAGAGAAAAAGTACTTTTTCCTTTAAAATTGAGATGAGAGCCTTACCCTGTCAAAGTACTGTACTGTCTGAGAAGCACAGGTCTCAGAGGGAGCAGAGCAGTTAATGATAGAGGTAACTCAAAACATATGATCATTTGCAAAATGTTTATTATTATTATTATTAGATTTGAAGCCCACAAAAACTGTTGTGATTATCTAATCTGACACTTGCATATCAGGGGAGCAGATCTAATTTCTGCAGCAACTCAACAGTGTCTGAAAAAAAGCATTTATTAAAAAGACACGATTTCCTAACTTAAAAATAGCCCTAATGACATAATCAGTCAAAATTCACACAGAATTAGCCCTTTGTTTACTTACTCTTATTTTTTAATATTTGTAGTTCATTTCTCATTTATATATCAATATTTTAATTTTAGGGAAGATTTTTACACTTAGCTTTCTTTGCATCACTGTGATGAGATCACACCATTTTTATGATTGAATTTCACCTCCTTCATGAAAATACTAGTTGATGCAATAAAATCATTCCTACCCCTTCTTCTATGTAGGTCTCATAGACATTATGAGATGGAGAATCACCATTGTATTTTTTTCCAATTCCATCATTCCTGTAATCTCCTTTATAAAATATAGATGCTCTAATGGACTCAGAATTATGACTCAGTAACTCAGATGTTACTCATTGTGTTTGCAGAATGCCCTTCCCTGTTCCTGCACAACTTTCTCCAGTTTTCTCCAGAGATTTTTATTTTTATGGTAGATTCATGGTAAAATCAGCCAGGTCTTTAGACAAGTCTTCAAGACATTTCTTACCTTCCAGAGCATTGCCTGACACACTGTAAACTTGACTGTGGTTTTCCTTTCCAGATGTGTGATATTCTATTTGGCAGTATGAAAAGCAATATTTTCAGTGTTTTTTAGCCAAAAAATTCACCCTGATCTGTGTTATTTCTTTATCCTATTAATAACTTCTCTGGTAGTCTTTGTGATATATATATGTCTTAACAGCATTTATTTTATACTTTCTTTCATTTTCCTGACTGAAGTATTAAATAATATTTAGCTTAGAAATGCATTATGAGATGATGAATTCCCATACATAACACTTGGAGATCTATCAGTAAACCATTTTTTTATTTAATTTAAAACACTATATTATGATAATCATTCTTTTCTGCTTGACAGTTTCCATACTTCTGTATATTGTCTACATCATTTTTTCCTTCTTTTGTGGCTGGACAAGCCTATAAATAACTTCTGTTTGAAAGCCAGGAGTCTAAAAATAGAGTGGAATGAAGCTGAATACTCCAGGACACAATGCACATTGTTATTTTGCTAAACAGGTGGGGAGGGAGGGTTATCTCCAACATGTATTTGGATGTTTTCTCAAAACTTTCTTATTTAAAAGAAAAAGCTCTAAGGGCTTGTTAAATATCCAGATATCCAATCTACTTAACAAGATTACAATTTGTGTCTAGTAACCACTACTTTTTGCAGTGTTTTCATGGTTATTTTACAGAAGATACTTATGAAGGAGAAGAGGGGGCATCCAGTGTAATTCACAGGTAAATTTTTCTCTTGAGCCAGCATACCTAGAGTTTTCCAGGCTCTCCGTGCAAGGAGAGATGTGCAACTTCACACCACTTTAGATAACCTAATTCAGATAACAACTTTAGAAAGTGATTGTATACTGAAGGCAACTATGTCTCTCTGTAGAAGCCTAAATTGTTCGTTCACATGAAACAATTAAATTGTTTGTAAAATTTGAGATTAATACAGATGTCAGCCCTTAAACTTTGACAGATGATTCCTGCTGGATCCTTACAAGGGACACCTCCTCCTTCCACTGCCACATAGAAAAAATCCATGGGTGCTCACAGTCTTCAACAAGATCTTCACTAAACACTTGCACCAGTGAGATACTCGCATTAGACATATTCTTTTTATCATGTATTGCGGCAATTTCAAATTCAACATGTCCTATTTTTCATCACAATCTTACTAATTGCATCATTTTTACTATCACCTATTTTCCAGATTATCCTTACACCAGTTTTTCCAAAGAGCAGCGACTTCTCTTTCATTACCCATCAATTACCAGTCATGTTGGACTGATTTCTGAAGGATTTTTTTAAGTTCTTCAGTGCTGCAAGATTAGCAAGTATATAAAATTCAATCTCCTCATTCTGACTCGTTTGGCACTCAAGGGTGCCAATCCTGCTGATTTCAGAAAAATATTTAACTTCCACTGCTTAAGCTTATGGTCCTCCTTATCTTCTAGCTCAATAGAAAGTATTTCCTTAATACTTTATCGTAGGAATACATCATCCTGTTTTTCTTCAGGAACAGATAAAAAAAAGTATTTGTTGTACACTTCCTTTTCTATGCTGGTATTACTACCCTTATCTCATGTCGTACTGGTACAGTTGTTGAACTGTTGTTTGTTCCTGACACACTTAAGAAATTCTTCTCTGAAACTCTGATTGGTTTTCTGCTTTTCCAACAGTAGTTATTAATATTTATTACTATCAGTTTAAACATCTTTTCATAACTTTTCCTGAAAGTAGAATATTATGATTGGTGTGATCCAAGTAACTTAATGCACTTTTTTTTTTCCTTTTGGCCATGGGTGCAACATAGCAAATCATTGCCTTTCTATTCAAAGTACTCAGTCAGAAGTTTGTGAAGTTCTTTGTTTCTCTTAAGGCAGATTTTGCTGTAAAAACAAGCTGGAAGCACAGTCAGTCAGCAGTTCTGCATCTCAGTTTGCTCCTTTCAGTGTACCCCAGCTGCTCACACGTCAATCAAAGTCACTTGTTATGAATAGATTTGATGCCTGCAGAGATTAACAAACTGGGACCCCATGATGCAGTCCTGAGACACAAGTGGAAGGATACAACATATGGAAGCCACATTCTGGTGAACCATAATAGCTCTGCCTACTCTGTCCAGATGTTTGCAGGGCCCCAGATATTTCAAACTCCCCTTGGTGAACCACATCATCAAACAGAAAAATCAAAACACTATGAGAAGGGTTATTCCCATATGCCTGTAACCACGCTGAAGCCAGATAAAGCCAAGGGTACACAGCTTTACAGACAATTTTCTTATTAAAATACAAAGGATTTTGACATTCTTTATATTCTGCAGGACTACATGAGAGTCTGGCTTCCGTATTCCAAAGGCAAAAGAAATGTGCATGTATCCTTATAAGACTAACATGAACAACTTCAACCCCCTGCCTAAAAAGTTTTTGTCCTGCTAACACCATTACTCCCATGTAAAAATCACATGACGTTTTGGTAACTTTCAAAGGCAATCAAAGTGAGAGCAAGGAATACCAGCTTCACCTCTGTTGCTCAGCTGTATGTCTCAGACCTTCCAGTAACCAACAGAGCAGTTACAAGATTTTTACATCAGTTTTCCAATTCCACCTTGTATATGCCTGCTCTGCATACATGTCTGCTGACAGGGTCTTAATTACATGATTTCATAACTTATTTTCCATCCAGTGAGTGAATCAGCAGCATAAATGAAGCAATATTTTCTTTTTCCTCTCAACATTCATGGTGCAGTTTTAAGCCTGATTTACTGGGAATCATCCAAACCTTACCTGGAAGATAGAGTCACTCCTTATTCTTATCTTATGAGTGTTTCTGTGGGCATGCCTGTGCCACACAGTGAAGGGTGGTGTTCAGACTCTGGAAGAGGGCTGCCTGAGCCAGCTCTTGAACCAGGAGCTGGGTTGCCACATCAGCAGAGTTCTGCAACTGAACTAATAACCTTCCTTGGAGTCAGAGCTCACTGGTATGGGTGCAGTACTGTACCAGCACAGATGGTTTACTTTTGGTACCTGCATGGTTATGGATATTTTGGCAATCTCATGGCTAGCTGGAGTCATGGTGTAAATATGCCAAATGATACTCATCACCACAACACCAAGATTTAAGCATGCACAGGGGCAAAGCACTTTCATGCATAGAGTCACTTCGCCCGTCTTTAACCTCACTTTTAGAAACACTGGTTAATTCTTTGCATTTCCTCCTTCCTACAAATGAACCTAAAAGCACTTCTCTTCAGAAAACTTAAACCAATTTAGAAATTCTAACTCATGCCATTCTGAAGACCAAAGAGCAAATTCAAAGCATTTTCAGAATTGATCAAGCAAATTTCAAGACATAATGCTTTCACTGAAGCAATTTTTTTTTTTCCCTGTGAGATGGGTTTAGCTTTCAAAAATTTTAGTAATGTTATTTTCTTTATCACAGCAGTTGAGGTTCTGAGGTGATTTGTATTAATTTGATTTATCACTGCTCTATAACTTACAGGAACCCATAGGCAAATATATGAAGACATCAATCATTAGGGAGAACCTCCATATTTTGGAATTTATATTTATATGTCAGACAAAATGTGAATGATAGACTGTGCCCATTCTACTACCAAAACACATTCAAGCTTTTCTATAAGAGACAGAAATTAGTCATGAGCCAGCAGGTTTGAGAAACACAAAGAGGTAAATTACAAAGCAATGTGCAGGGATTTAGCTGCATGACTCCTATTAGCATCAATGGGATTTAACTGTGTGACTCCCTGTGCACCACTTTGCAAATTTACCCTAAATTGACTAGCGTGGTAATTCCTAGACAGCGTGCAGTGGGGAAGTGACTGCTTCTGTAAACACAAGGGACTGTTGATTCTCAAACGTCTCCATGCTGCACTCAACAAAGAACAAGCTTTCAAAGAAACATTTTATTCCCTGCATCACAGGAGGACAGGAAATAAAGACAGAAGCTCAGAACTCCATAGGGGACTCCAGTTCCAGAAATGTCATTTAGGGAAAACAAAACTCTCTTAATGATTCCTGATACTGTCGGATTCCTAAACTTCTGAGACAAAAAAATATAATCATTTAGTACCACAAAGGTACTGAAGCACCAAAAGAGAGTAATTCCTTAGTTCCTGTACTAAAATGGCTTGAGAAAACATAGAATCAGAGACTCATAAAACTATTTGGATTGGAAGGGACCTTAAAGATCATATAGTTCATTCCAGTATTCTCTTCAATACTGTTCCTCCTGAAAAAATTGATCACAGAGAATTTTATTAGTTTTCTGCTTTAAAAAGATTTATTCATTTGCTTTTCTCTGTTCTCATAAATCTTCTCTTATCCTTACCTTATTGTGTGGCTAAAGGTTTCATTATTAGGCACTTAAATCTAGCTCACCTTTTATTACCTTTTCATACAAGCTGGAACAGTTGTATTCCTAGCTGAATAAAAGAGAACAGGCCTCATTTGCATTGTGTATTTCCCAAAGCAGAGCCCACAATTTCAATAAAGACAGGAAACACAGTATGTGGAACAGCAGAATATTAACATGCAGGTGGTTTGTGATTTGAGGGGAATGGGGATAGTCAATGGAAAATTTTGAAGAAATGTTAAAAGTCAAGTCAGAAATAAAAAATATGTACTTTTCTTCTGAGGTATTATTTTTAGATTTTCAGAGCTACCTGTAGTTTTCTGTCCTATAAAACCAAACCACTGCTCCTCAATAGTTATCAAGCTGAAAAAAGTCAATTTAAAGATAGTACTGCTTCCCAGAAAGTCAGCATAATGTTGTAAACCTGGTGTATAAATGCAACAGCAAAGGAAAGCAAAGAGGAGCAAAGCTCTTCTGATTGCATTGTTCTTTCTGGCAAGTTATTGTTATATTGCTGCTTATATTATGCCAGTTTCCAAGAGCCTCAGTAAGAATCTGGCATATCTCTTGGGTACAAAATTAAGACAAATGAAGCCTGGAACCCCAAAAGGAGGGGCTAGAAGGGTGTGATAAAACACACAGATGTAAGATGCCTCAGACACTCAAACACACAAGCTACATAGAAACTAATTTTGCATCAGAGAGACCAAACTTTCCCTTATAGTAGATGTACTAGTTCTTCAATATTCTCAAAGTCAAAATATGGAGTTCAGATCTACTGGAATGAATGAAAACAGTTGATAAAGGATGGTCCTATATGGCATAGCTTCCTTCCATACTTTTCACTCAGCCTTTTTTTTTTTTTTTTTTTGAGCCTGGGGGAGGATCAGCAGGTATCTATTTCCATCCTTTATTATCTAAGGATTCTCATTTTCATCTTCCCATTTGAGGAGTAAGTAATACTTCTGTATCACTTAGCTCCTCTATTAGCACTGAATCTCCTGAGCCCCTTTAAAGTGGATTCTCAGATTAAAATCAGCTATCCTCACAGTCTCTTCATTCAAAATGCACTGAAAAGCACTGAGAGGGAACTGTATGTTGGATAATTATCCTGATATCTCAGCACAGTGAAAGGATACACACATCCCTTTCATGTCTATGTCATTCTAAGGGTTAGCAGTTCAGATCTGCTCACTCTGACTCAGAAAATAAAAGCGAACCTATCCCAGACTTGCTGCTTTTCAAACATACTAAAAAAAAAATCTATTTCTAGTATAGTATCTGTGAGAAAAAAACATGTAGAAACAAAAATAATACATCCCTACTCAAAGTATTACCTCTGTTGAAAGAATACTCCTTTTTATCCAAGAATATTCCTTCCCTAGTGAAAATATTCGAGCTGTTGCTGGATTGACCAGTAAAACCCTTCACAGTCACTTCTGCTGATGAGCTGGTAGGGATGTGTGCATGTGCTCATACTCAGGCACTTTAATGTCCCTTGCATTTCTGAACTTTACAGTGTTAGAATGAAAACTGTGGCTGTTAAGACATTCTCAAGGTTTTCCATTTCAGCAAGCCTATCTGCTGCCCTTCATCTGCCTTTTGCCAAATTCATAGCTATCATCTTTTTAACTAGAGCCTCATTCCTGGCTTCATGGAGTTATAGAAGATATTCTGCTATTATTTCCTTATTTTTTCTGTCTTCATACAAAGAACAATTTGAAGGAAAAACCTGAAAAGCTGATTCTATAAGGTTGAAAAACAAAATATAAAAATAACCTACTTCGTTGCTAGTAGTTTTTGAAATGCAGTAATGAGTTGCTATACATAAACAATTAGCTTGTTGTATTGCAAGAGTGATTCCTCAGCCACTCCATGTTCACTTGAGAAATTTGCCTCTGACGACTGACCACTGGGGACAGAGTATGTGGAAAACCATATGAAAGTGACACCAATCAGAATATCTTGTGTTTTAGCTGTCTGCAACCAAAAGAACTCCTGAATTTCAGCTGTGTAACTGATGAACAAGGTCTATACTAATTTCAAATGTCCCCTTTCTCCTTCCATGTATAAGAAATACTCCCAGGTAAACCCGGTCACAGAAGAATGTCACACACACAAATCAGTCTAATCTGCCATCAGACTGATTCTTTGTTTCACGTGGTGGAGAACTCAGGCTGGTTGCCCTGGAGTGGGGGACAGATAATGAATATTTTCTCTCTACCTGATCAGCAACAAGTATGAGAGAAACTGGCTCCCTTCCAGTTTATTCTTCTTTATTTCCTCTCTCCTTCCCCATTTTCTTCTCACTGTCTGCTGTCAGAAGGGAGAAACAACCTCAGCAGTGAACTGAACTCAAGTATGGAGCAGGGCTCCCAAGTCCACACTGATTTGCAGTCACGCTGCAGCAGAGGATGCTGGGGACCTTACCTGATCTGCACAGACTGCCTTGCCACTAGGCCTGGCTTGAAATGTACAACAACCTCATGACTCATGGAAATATAAACTGTGTATGTAGTTAGCTGGTCAGTGGGCTGGGATTAGGAAGACACCCAGATACATCCTGAGACACCACTGTTCCTAGATCTCCAGAACAAAGGTCTATTTCTCGGTCAAAGCCATTGGCACCTAGAAACTACAGATACTTTCTAAATGTAATTTGGAAAGCAGTACTGAATGTCTGCATCCAGCCAGAAAACATGTATAATCATACAAACCCATTCTTGAGCTCTTTATCTATTAAATTTGCTGAATTCTTCACATGATCTAGCTGGTTTCAAAAGCGAAGAGTTCAGTCAGTTATAAAACTATGAAACTATTTTATCTTTCTCTAGTAGGGCTAACACAAAGTATTGCACACCATATGTGGCAAAAATTTTGAGACATAAAATTTTTTGAGAAACTTGTTGAATAGAAATTCAAGTAAAATATTTTAAATTCACCAGTGGATGAATTCCCAATAAGAACAAGAATTAAGAAACAAGTGTTATTGTCAATAGATTCAAATCTTCCACCATGGTTCTACGTATTGTTTTGTTATAGCTATTCTGATCCCTCAGCAAGGACTTAGAAAATCCTTTTCTTTTCTGTTCCTGCAGGTTTTCAGTAGCATAGTGAAAACTCCAAAACAAGGACTTCTGTATCTACTTTGTAAAAACTTATTTGGCAAGCATCTTTCAGTAGCAGGAAATAACTGTTAACTGATAGCAGATAATCAAAATGTCTAGTGTTCTGGTCACAGAAATTACTATGGTATTCATCAGCTAGGAGAAAAAGAACTCATTTATGTTAGTAACTATGCCAAAAAGAGTTGATACTGTAAAGTCTGATGAAGCACACACTGTATGCATAGCTTTTATTTTCCTGGAAAAGTTACAATCAGATAAAATATATTCATTGGCTTTAAAGCTCACAGAAAGCTATCCAAGACATTCATTGTAAATCTATCATTCAGTGATGTCTGCTGTATTTTACTGACGCTTTGATTTTCATTTCTAAATACAGCTTCAGGTGGAGACATTTTGGCTGGCGTTACAGTGATAACATTAATAGGCTTCTTGCACCATTTTTGACTGCCTAACAAGATAATTTATTACTTACCTTCAGGAAGTTACAACACAGAGAACAAACTTGTAGGTTACAATCCATTAAAGCTTTGTAGAGGCATTTCGATTTCTCAAAATCGTGGGTTGAGTATCCAAAGTGAGAAAAAAGACAATCAAGCTGCTCGAAACAAGAGAACTTTTATTATTAGAGTAAAGTTGAAATTTCCAGCAATGATGTCACAGATCTCTCTTCATGTATTTCAATTTTTAAAAAAATAACAAAAAGGGCATGGTAAGAACATAAACCAGAAAAGAACTTGTCCAACTGACTCCCATGGTAATAAAATGATAAATGATAATGCTCTAAGCATCTTGACAGATATTTGTAATATTCAGTGCCCTGTATGCTACCTTCAGAAAAAAAATGGGTCAAAAGCTATGTGGCATAGGGTATTGGTATCCCAGTGTTTATGTCCTGTGCTAGTGATGGAACTTTGAGTGCCTCCACTGCTTGGAGACAAGCTTTGACAGATGCAAGCCACAGCTGTACACAGAAGTGCTGCTGCTGAGCTGGGAATTTTTTCTAACACAGATTCTGCCAACTTCAAAAAAACAAGTTTCATTTATGGGGAAAGCAAGCCATCTGTGCTGTTCTCCATTCTGAGGCTGGTAAAGTTTCTTTCCATCAGCTGCCTCAGTACTCTATAAGTCATAAACCAGTCTCTAGAAAGAATAACTTCCTTGCCATGGCTACATCTCCAAGATTTATAAGAGAACAGTGAATTGTCATGTTCCACAATTGCTAATTTATTACTCTCCTGGGTATTTTGTAGCAATTCTTCCATCTCACATTTGCCTAATTTAGTAGTCCTGACTTAAGGAAATGTTCAGTTCTATTCACTGTAGGAGTTATGCCTGAGAAAAGAGGTCTGAGTAGGTCCCAGCAGGGAAAAAGCACCCAATAATAAGGTAAATTCCACTATAGATAGAAAGGCTACATTCCTTCCACACTAAATCAGCTGCAAACTACTGCAGTATGCATTGCACTTGAGGGGGTTTCATGTTTAAACTTGAAAAGCAGCCTGACAGTGGTCAGAAACATGCTTTGAGACATCAGCTTTATGAAGTAACAGAAATTATATGAAATTATCACTGGAAAATTTAAACAGATAAGAATGCCCTTGAACTTGGCTAACTTCTGAAATAGTTATTCATTCAAGAAAACCTTATAAGGTTTTACTGCTCCTGAACTATAATAAAATGTGTAGTTTGAAAAGTCTTCAGTTAGGGGAAAAATTTAATTAGGCAATGGGCTTTTGCATTTCAAGAAGTTTTATCTTTTAGTGGTGTTTCTGATCTCCCATATGAATAAATTCTCAGCATGTTTATATCTAAGAGAGAAGATAATCATAAAATTGCCAAATTCTAAGTCAATTTTAATCAATACTTTTTGAAGCACATTTTTATTAAGACATGTTCTTTTTTTTAAATTTCAAAAGTAATCCAAGGAAAATAAATTGTGTTTTAATTAATTTAGTTTCTCCTTTTCAAGACAGCTATAGTGTATATAAAAGTTATGGATTTATTTTCAAATTATAAGTTTGGAGACAGAAATTTTGTCAATTCTGCAGAAATATTGAAGAGTTTAAATAAACAGAATTTCAGTGAAATAGTCACTATTTATTTCACCCTTCTATCTCAACACATTATGAGCAGACAACAAATGAAGCCTCTGCCAAAAAATGCCATAAAAGCCTCAACATCAGGTTTCAAATCTAACAGTGTTCTTTGCAGGAAATTGTTCCTGCCATAGTCTCTAACATCAGCACTTGGCACAGGCTATGACACTATGCAGTGGCTTATTTTAAACAATTTTGGATGAAAAGACAGCACTCTCAGACTCCCTGACTCTGAGTGATTTCTTTTGGGCTCAGGTTAAAGCTGTGTGGTTTTATAATAACTACCAAAAGTTTACAAAGGGCTAGAAAATTATTTATCACAGGATTTGTACCATTTACTCCATCTCAGGATATGAGTAAGAGGGTAATATTGAGGCAAAATAAAGCTGGGTAAAATGGATCATGCCGAAGAAAAAGTCCTGGATGAACTAAGACAAATCAGTATCCAAGCTAAAGTTTAAATTTTGTTGCCATCTAAATCAAATCCTCTGAGCAAAAGACTCACCAGAACATTGATATAAAGTAGAAGAAAATTTAAAACAAGCTCACAGCATATTCTAGAATAACCTTTCATACACTTAGAGATTAAATAAGGAAAGCCTTAAAGCCTCCCTTAAAAAACAACATAGCGAGGGCCCATAAAGCCCCTGATTTCCACACATACAGCCAGAGGTGATTGCAGTGCTACAAGTGTAAGAGAAGTCTTTAGTTTGGATTTTACTGGCTTGTGAGTCTTTTTCCCAAATACTAAGAATAGGTAACTTCCAAACTGGCTGGCAGGTGAGAGGTGTGGACTTTTTTCACATACTCGCTCAGTTTGTACTTTTATTTACCTGATCTTCCAGTGTATTTACCCTGAAGCCTTTTACAGCAGTATTGTTATTTTTATAAAAACTGAGAAAAGTGCAGATGCTCATTCAACATTTCTTAAAGACTTTATATCTTTTTCTTGTCTTCCTTATTTTAAAAAACATATTTATCATGATAAAAGTTAAATCACAGGTCATGCAATGGGTTTCAACTTCATGGAAAATGCTTTTTATCATAGCATTGAAGGCTCTTGTTACAGGTTAAGGAAGTAATTTATGTCTCTTTTGGATCCCTATAGTAGATATCCCTCAAAAACCTGGAAGGCAGATGACCACCAATCCAAGTTTTAGGACAGATCCTAACTATTCCAGCAAAGAAGATAAAACAAGAAGTCTCTTCCTTCAGAAACTGCTCCCAGGAAAATAAAATTTAAAAAAAAAAAATTTAAAAGGCTATTGTCTTCAGACAGGAGCAAAGATTTGGCTTATGATAGTCAAAATGCTGTCTATTACCCTCACAAGGAAGAGTGCCTATTCTAAACCACCTACATGTCTGCATTCACTATCTACATAGTATCAAATGATGGAACATTAATTTTTTACAAGTTCTTTTCTCAGGAAACTAAGACATCTGACTCAGTAAATTGCTATTCAATTAAAACAGTCAAAATAACAATCACTGTGTGTTAAATGACAGCTGGCTAGGATCCCCTCCATATCTTGCCTTTCCTCGCAATTTCCACTGTCACCCTTTTCATTCTTGTAAAAAAGCTGATGAGAATGAAGCCCCACCTAAATTCATAATTTTTGCCTACTTATCTTTCCTAAGGAGCAGGTCTAAAGCAAACTTTACACATCATCAAGGTTTCAAACCTGCCAGCCTTTCTGAGGACGGACATTGCAACAGGAGGGAAGAGACAGTTGGCTGCAAGCCCACCCTGCCTGGCTGGGGAGGGGCAGAAACATTAAGCAAACATATGACCTGCAGTGATGAACAGGAATACATTATTTAAAGATAGCTCAGTCCGTCAAGTACGCAGACACTTGGGATTGGCAGGATTTATTCAGCTGGGGTCAGAATCCTGGTCTTGTCCAAAAGTACCCACATGTCAATTCACTAAGAACAGACTAATAAATAGCACCTGAAAATTATCTCTGTGTGTGAGAAAATAGAACTGTATAATTTTTTAGGCATGGAGACAAGTTTGGGTTTTTTTGAATAGAAGTATTATGATTACCTGTCAAAACATACAAATCTTTCCTTTCTTATGTGATCTAACACCTTTGAACCATACAGAAAGAGCCATTTTAAAAAATGCTTCAAGGAACTGTTGGAGGTCTACAGAACCAGGTATTGATCCACCCATCCTCTGGCATAATACATCAGTTGCCTGAGCTTGTACCCTCAACTTTTCATCCCAAACCACCAGTATTACTGCGGCTCCTTGTAGTTCTCTTCTATAAATAGCAAGCAGGTGAAGAGAGGAAGTGTCCAAACAGCAAGACTGTAAAGGGAATATTTATTTGGTGATTCTAATGTGCAAGTCTTGAACATATGATAAACTTGTATCACTTGTTGTGTCATGACTGATCCTATGCGTATTCTTAAAACAGAAAAACTAATGAAGTTTACGTTAGATCCCAGCATGTTACACTCAACTAAATTATCTGACATATGCTGCAACTTTTGACTGTGCAGACTGTTTAAGCAACAGCATCCTCACCTGATATATTAGAGTTAGCATAAACCTTAAAACCTTTGGTATCGTGTTCTGAACAAAGCTGTTCTCGTACAGTATTTAATGCTGTACTACTATAGGCTTTGTACTGACATGTTTAAGGATGGCAGTAGAGTTTCTTATTCCCCAAAATTCATTAAGCCAAAGCATGGAGCAATATTCTGTAGGCAGCAAAGTGCAGCAGAATCCCCCTCATTTTAGCAGATAAGTGACAAAATAACTCGATTTTAAGTCTGTTCCAAAGCCATCTTAAAAGATACTTATTTGTTGTGTTATGGCAGGTGATAGTTTTTACACTGATAAACATGAGCCACTGCTGTTTCTGTGTTACTGTCTCTCACCAGAAGCTGCAGAAAACACTGCCAGCCATGTTGTTAGCTGATATTCTTCAAGCAGCAGCCAGACCTTTTGTGCTTTCTCACTGTCCCATGGAGCATCCTGTGCCCCCACGCAAAAAACACAGGAACCCAATGGGCACAGATAACAAAACATCTTTATTGACCGCAGGAGAGCAGATATCACCTCACATAGTGATCTCCTCAGTTTGATCAGAGCTTCATGCACCACTTACAGATCCCTAAAGCCAGTGTGTCTCTGACCCTCACACCTCTCCACAATTACTCAGCTGCACTCAGCTGTATCCTGCAATGGTCAAGAGGACAACATGTGTTTGCCCACTTTCCCCAGCTTCAGTGTTTGCCTTTATTGATTATGATCAGCTGTAAAGCTTGTGAATTCTGGGTGCTCCAGGGGTTTTCTTGACAGCTAACTAAGCCTGAGGCAAATACAGACTCATGCAGCTCCAAACAATCCTACCTGGGTTTCTTCCTCCTCCCCCTTCACCATGCACTGCATTTAACAGTAATTGTTTATGATACAGAGATTGTAATTAGGAACATGCACTAGCATAAGTGTCCAGTATTTCATATGCCAAGCATGTGCCACCAGCACAGTCAAAATACCTCCAAAGATTTCTTTAAATTTTTATTATTTTCTTGCAGTAGATGAGGAATCCCTCCCCCACTATGCAAACGTACATTTATGCAGCTGAGCTCCACTTTCCTGTGACAGCTGATTCAAATACAGACCAAGCTGCACAAACAAAGTTTTTGGTTCTTTCCTAGTAAATAGGAGACAAATGTCACATAAACCAGTACAATGAACTTTAAAATGGCAGTCAAGCAGAGAAATTTAGGGCTAAGCATATGGACAAACAGCTAGCCAACATCTTATTTCTAGTCCAGTGTTCATCCAAGAGTGAGAGGCAGCATGCTGATCTTTGTTTGCAATTCCTGTTTGTGCTGCATAAGTTATTAAAGGATTTTAGACTACATATAATGTAAGAATATAAAGAAAAGGTAAGTAGATGACAGAGTTCCCTTGCAAGCACACACAACACACAACTCCACATAGATGCAGAGACAACACTCCTGTGAGGAATGGAGTTTCAGGTTTGTAAAAGGTGGCAGTGGAAATGGTAATTTAAGTCTTATGTTAACACTTTTTGCTTAAAGGTTGCTTATTCATTCAAGATATCAACATGTTGGTTCATTTCTGTTTGGCTGGAGGTAATAGCTGCACTCTCCCCAAGCATTCAAGTTTTAACCAAATTAGGGTACAAGTTAGGATTCTTCGCCCCTGGCTGACAACCTTACAGAGCTGTCAAGACAGCATAAGGCTTTCTCCAGGTAAATAAGATCTGCATTGCCATGGCACAGTTCTTGCTAAATCCTTTTATCTGATACTGCCATCAGTGAGATGGCAAGTGAGACCCACCAAGGAAGAAAGACATGTCATGCCTACAATTATGCATACTCTGCTAATTGACTTTCCATGAAAAATAAAAAGCTCCTAGGGAAAAAAAAAAAAAAAAAGCAGCTTTATCCAACTGACAAAATTAATGCCTCACTCTTTTGGATTTCCCTGCAAATATAAAGAACAAAACCATTCCAGTTTTATATTTTATAGGATTTAGAGAAGAGTTTTTGTGAACTATAGACACTTGTATAAGCATTTTTTGCATTTCAGATGTATCTGAAAGATGGCTATTCCTCTTGATTAAATAGAGGTGCAATCATAATTTGGAAGATGTATTTCAAATTATCAGGCAGTTAAGACCAGAAAGTTTTATCATTCTACCTAACTGAACAGAGCTCAATAAATAGGTTTTCTAAGAACCTCAAAGGACAGTATGCATTTCCAAGCCTTTATCCATTGAGCTACTCCATAGAGTCACAAGGAGCAGCCTAATCAAGAGTGTAGAAATTCAGAAAAAGCCTTTAAAATCGAGAGGCTTGTTATATTTCAAGTCCACAGCATGTAAAGAAAGAGCCCAGTAAGGTTTCTGGGCAGTAGCTCACAGTCTTCATGGTATTGTCTGAAACATTCGGTGAGGGCACGTCTACACATTTTCATCTTCCCAACTCAGTAACAGCTCCACCCATTCAGGTCTTACAACCTTTTTCCATCTGGTCAGTCAATACAGGTTTACCTTCACTAAGAAAACAAGAAAAAAAAGAAAATGAAAGTCTTAACTGTTGTGAGAAGCTATCTCTAAGGCAAGATTAACTGCATTATATAATAGAAGCAACCCTAATGTTTAGATTGCTCTTCAATTATGAAAGAATATGATCTTCTACTGAGATACCCTTGCAACAGAAGCATTTGTTGCAGACCTTAGAAATTCAGGAGAGAAAGCCTTCGAGAAAAAAAAAAAAAATCCCCTTGTCTTATGAAATTCTATTCAATTTTAGCTGCAATCTCAATTGCTAAAAAAATTTTAACACTGTAATTCCTTTTGCTCCCTTGCACTCCTCAGAATATAGAACAGCTGCACTAAATCAGATTAAAGGTTCATCTAGCTCAGTTCCCTGCTCCTCTGACAGCAGCCAGTAGCAAATGTTTAGGGAGAACATGTAAAATATAGGGCAGGCACACCATTATATTCCCTGCTAAACCTCCCTGCTTCTGAAAGTCAGCAGTTTAGGGACTCCTTGAGTTCAACTTAAAGACCATCACACTGCATATATAATTAGATGGTATATTCCCCATGTGCATTACTTTGCATCTATCAACATGAATTTTGCCTGTCCAGCCATTTATTATTATCAGGCAATCCTGTAGATCTTAAGACTCCTTTTTTTTTTTTTTTATGATTCTGAAAAATTTTATATCATTATCAGTCCTTTTCAAGTCATACTTCATCTCTTTCCCACTATTAAGTAATATCTTAAGTGGCATGAGTTCTGGAACAAATTTCTGTGACATTCAAAAAGTAATCTTATGCCTTTCTAAAAAAATATTGTCTATGCTTCTTCCTAACTTTCTCCATAATTTTCATCCCATTATAGCATTATTTCATTTAGAAGCTTTGTTAATGACTACCAAAAATGTTAGGGTTTCTTAATCCTTGTACACAATATCAACCAGAGCAAACTTATCCACATGATCTTTTACTGCTTCAAAGAACCCAAATGGTTTTATGGGGATATTTAATTTTTTTCAAACTCTGTTATGAATTGATGTGTGTATTCATTCTCAATTTCATTATTGCTTACAGAATATTTCCTAATACAAAAACCAAACAATTACTCAAAACTCTGGAAATAATTTTAAACATTGGTTCCATATTTCCTTCTTTATGTGAGGTCTTTTTGAGGTTGTGGGTAATCAACTATGACAATTTGCTACCACTCTTTACTACCACTCTTTTCACTATGGAACAGTGTTCTATAATGAAACAGCTCCTGAAAACACATGATTTTAAACCATTTTCTCCAAGTCATCTTGCACAAGAGATCTCCCTTGCATGTGATCAGTGTCCTCACAGTGACTGAGGTCCCAGGCTGCCCACATGCCTCCACCTGAGGATTTCTCAAAGCAGAATAAAGCACAACACTAGGTTTTGCCCTGTCAACTTCTATGATCTATTGCACTTCCAAAGTTACCACTGGGGACCAATTTAGGAACACTAAGCTCTGAAGGGTATTAAAAAGCTGTTTAATGTCATTCTGAAATACACACTCTGTGATTTTAAAGTCAATTGCAAATTAAACACAACTTTTTCAAATTCTGTCTAATTAGGGGATCAAAAACCAGGGATGTCAGTGCTCTAAGCTGCAAATAATGTTCCTAACCCAGCAGCTGCTATTTACCCTTTTCACATTACAAAATGGCTTCAGCCATTTGATTCAAGAAATACCTGCAGAACTGTTTTGTGTTTGAAAGCAGCTGGAGGGTGAAAGCATCTGTGGTTTGAGCATGGCTGACCTGTTTAATTCTGCTGCCTGAACCAGTCTAAAGTACTACCAATTCATGCTTTCTCACTGATACAGCCTCTGGACACTCATAATAAGGCATATGCCAAACAAAAGGACTCCCTTTGGCATTTCTTGCGGGGGACACAAGATTTGAGTGTAAGAAATAAAGGGGATATTTTATTCAGACTACTGAGCAGAGGCACTACCTACACTTCCCCTTGGTTCCTTCATTTCTAGAACAAACACAAACTACATTTTACTAGTGAGCTGATGTTTGCTCTTCACTTTCATGCGTTAGCTTTTCAAAACTGAATTCATGCACATGGATGACCCCTCAACCAGCATAGAAAAATAAATTATTATTTAGAACCTCATGTCAGAGAATCCCATTAAAATTTTTACTCTATGATTTAATCTTTTCAGCTTACTATATACCCTCGTGTTGAAAAGCACGCTTGTAGGCAGAAATTGTCTAGGCAAAGCTAATTGTTTCAAAAAAATCAACAGAGATATGAAGCAGCTGAAACTCCTGATTTAAAGAGCATATGATTATTTTTGGCAACTAAATAATAAATGAAGCTTTTAGGCAGAAATAGGGGCAGCTGTGACAGGCTTTAAATTAAGAAGAGAAACACCCAAATGTGCTACATCTCCCATGTACGACACATCGTATTACTATGAGAAATCCACTAAAATAAGTAACTATTGAATCTATAAAGTCTGAAAGTTCAAAATAGGAAATCAAGCACCTACTTATTAGACTGTCAGCAAGGTGGATAACACAGTATGGCAACACCTTCAATCTGCAAGCGCCCTGAAAACTACATCAGTCCTTGCAACATTAAGCTCTGAGTACACACAGTTTGCAGCTAAGTCCTGGGTTTTGCTCAGCAACACGTCTCACCCAGATCCTCAGTCTTTGATCACACCTATCAGATCCAGACTTTGTACAGTAAGCACAGAGGTAGTTATGAATTTTTATTCCACACCAGTGTTATTAGGGCATTCAGCAGAAAATTGTAATGTCAATCTGGTCCTTGTTTTAAATCCGATAAAACTTCAAAAACTCTGTGTCTTTACAGGTGGAGGATGGTGGCAGTGCTTAGACATGGATGGGCAAGAAAAGAGCCTCCATTTCATTGTTGAGAAGTAGTCTTTGAATTCACCAGAGAGATGGGATAGATAAATTGCAATCTGGCAAGAACATCACAAAAATCTTCACAGATTCTGAAAGACATTTAATAGGTAATTAGCACATTGTGAAAAGTTATCATTACTGTTAGCTATGAAATATTATCTGGGTGTTTTGTTTCACTATCTCTACCTGGCTATTAAAAAAAATAAATCTAAATCACCTAATTCTAAATCCATGATCTCTGAGATGGACACGTAACACAAATTACTTTTCCAGTCTAATCTCAGCTGCATGCAAAAATAGAAAGAGGGATGGGACAGCAAATACTGCATCATTTCTGAACCTGATGTGAGGGAGGAGCAAAAAATGAGCTTTTGCACCTAAAATCTAAAACTTTTTTTTCTCAAAATATTAATTAATTAAATACAATTACTTAAGTTAGTTGCTGAGGTTCTTAAAATTTTATCAGCATTATAAATGTCCCTGAGTCTATAGTATAAAAACAAGAGTCAGAATGTTCTTTCTCCAAATGATAATCTGCTCTGAGATGGTTATGTCTATATATCATAAACTGCAACTGTCAAAACACTGGCTTGCTGGAAGTTTCGACAGAGGTTTTGCAGACATTTATGCTACAATTCACAGATGCTCTGCCCTGTGCCTGCCGTCAGCACCTTTAGGGGAACCTCAGGAAATTCCCAACTCATGGAAGTGCCGCTCCAGGTGTCACGCTGCTCCTTGGAGAGGCGTGGATGTGTGTATGGGGGATGGAGGAGCTGATTAGAAGCTGGAATTCACACAGCAACAGACACATTACAGGATTTCCCAAGCTTACAGATGTAGCTCAGTGTCAAGATTTTAGGGTAATTTTATCAGGCTTTTGATGTCACTTCTCTTTGATATTAAATATCCAATAATTTGATTATTTAGTAGCTCAAACAGGTGGCACCACACAACTGCACAGCTCTTCAAAATAACTTTGCAGCACAGAGGTTAAACCAGATTCCACTTGACTCTACTTACCTTTTAGGGTAACACAGCAAATTCAGAGGAGCTGCAACATGCATTAATGTGTACTCAATAAATGTACCTTCCTTTAAGTTTGGCCATTTAAAAGTAAATACTTGAGAATTATTTACATTGCAATTTTTTCAGATCAATGAAGAGAAAAACCTAAATAATCATACATTCCATCTCAATTTTCATGGAATACTACCAATCTTCATTTTCACTTCTTCTTTAATGTTGGCAAGGAGAAATTAATTGCATTAATTCCTTAATTTTTCTATGAGGAATCTAACTTTGATTTTTAAGATATGGCAGTTTCCTAATTAATTTTATTTGAGGGTTTTCTTCCCTGAAAACAAACTTCAGGCAAGGTTATATGTAACTACATATTTTGCCTTGGTTTGAAATCCTTATACCACTAATTTTTATTTTTTTTTAGCTCTTTCAATGTAATTAATGAAGTCAAAAAGTCTCTCATGACATCACGTTTCAGCTGTCCTCAAGCCTTCTTCTTTAATCTCCGCTCTCTGGCACTGAAGTGGCACTTAGCTTACCTAAGTGAAATAAATTAGTGCAGGAAAAATTCAAGCCATGATGTACTTTATTCTGTAGTCTTACCCACTTTCTGGAAACTTCATGACAGCAGTGTACCTCTCCCAAGATAAACCTAACTATGTTCTATACTACTGCATAAATGTTAAAATAATGTCAGGCAGAGAAACCTGGCTTTTTGCCAGTTTCAAAAGGCACAGAAATATGTTATTCTCATCCACTCCAGGTTTACAAATTTTGCTGTGAGCAAAACACATTTTTGCTGCATCCTTCCCTAAGTAATTTTCCCTGGGTAGAATATGATTCTTTCTTGAAGAATTTTGCTTTGCAAAAAGAAACGGCTAGAACTTTTTTCTCATTAAAAGCAGTTTTCTGGAGTATCTTACAATGAAATACCTCTCCTAAGCACCTAATTATTCCAGCATCTATAGAAATCAGAGGCAGGTAGTGGCAAAATAACAGTTCTAAATTCTTCCCTAAAGGTTTCTTTTCTCTGCACTTCCCCAGCTTACTGGAGCTCATGTTAGCCAAGTTGTTCAGAGACACTCACCTGAGGATGCCAGAAAATACTTCATTTTGGACTGGAACTGAGTGAAAAAAATTGTTATTCTTTTTGGTGAGATTTAATAATCCTCAAACCATCTTTCTCAAGGAAAATATATTTATTAGCATGGCACAGTCTGAGCTATTATGGTGTTCTTTAGCAACTCTGAATCAAGCTGTGTCTGGGGGAGGGAAGGGAAGGAAAATGAAACCCTTCTATCTCTCAGCTGCTAATTCAGTGCAAGAGGGGAACAGGGGCACCTCCTGGAGCAGGCCAGTTTTAAGCCATTCCTTATTTTATATTATGGGCAGTGAATGACATAAGCCCCTCCTTCATGCTGCTGACGGACATCTACACTCCAGGTTGTGTAGTTGTCTTCAAGGTTCCTGGTTAATATAATCCCAGAAACACAGGTATAGCAGCTCAGAGCACAGTATGGGCAACAATAGGCTGTGAAATAGAAACAATACAAAGCAAATGCTCAATAATTAGCCCAAACAGTCTTCTTTTAGCTGCTATGGAGAAAGTTCTACTGAGCCTTAGGCTAAGTTGTTTAAACCTGTTCAGGAGTGTCTTATAGTCCACATCCTTAGAATTCCTCAAAAGCTCTTTTTCCTCTCTGTTCCACCCCGACTGGAGGCTGATCCAGCCAGACACTTCTGATTTATTTGTTGCATGAAACTGGGCAAAACCATGGATGTCCAGTGGCTTGATTCATCTTCTGTGCCTCTTTTGCTTCATGCCAACAAGGAAGATTTTTTTATTCTCTGGCTGACATGCTGTAAGGTTTGCTTTCCTTTCATTTTTTGTTTATGCAAATTAGGTCAAATCAGGTCTCGTGATTTTTCTCTAAATTGCTCACCAATATGTCATATTTTTGCTGAGTATAATGCACTTTACAAATGCAGAAAGTGCAGAGAGTGAAAGGGCTCACATTCATCTTTTATAACTTTTATGGAGGCTGGACCTAAAAACCAGCAGCTTAAGCTTTATATTAAATAAGATGCTTTTCTATGCAGGTTCTATACACAGACTCAAAAACCTAATATGTCAGAGATAAATAAAATAAAAACAGTTCCCAGCAGAGCCAAGATGATAAGTTTCCTGGTTTATTTTATTTTTTTTTTTTTTTAATCAATTGCTTTTTTCCAAGTGGTCACTGAAAAACAACACATGTCAAAACATTTCATTAAATGAATAAACATAAGGAAAGTATAGTTAAAAGAAGAGTTGAGGGCCAGGACTCCAAAACCAACACTGGTTGTTACAAATACAGCAAGTGCTGGTACAGGAGAGTGGAACTGCTAGAAGAGACTTGGAAGTTGAGCTATATTTTCTTCCTAGGCACTGGTCTTGCAGCCTTTAGACTGTGAGTTTGGGTGGTTTTAGTGTCCTCTTTGTCTGTTTTGGACCTTCTAAGGGTTATTTTACTTATTTCTACCTCCAACACATTATTTTAAAGGCTTGACTTCAGACCAACACCTAAATGTGTCTGCACACTTACAATTATGATGACTCTTAAATTTAACCTGAGGCCACAAGAAGAGCAGGCATGCATCTGTATGGTTAGACTGGCAAGGTTATAAGGTAGAGACCGTAACCATTTCACACACTGAAGAGGCCGAGTGGGATATTTAAGAGGGATATTAAGTGCTGCTTGGTGGGTTGCACAAACCCCATTGACTTCAGCCTAACTTTGCATTTTCCTAGGAGGCTCCACATAAGCATGCAATAGTACCAGAGCTAAAGTTCAAAACTTGTGGTTGACAAAGACTTTTCTTCTTTTTTGTAATGGGAAACCAGACATGTCTTACATGCAAAGTGAATGCCAGAAGAAAATCCTTTAAGACGCTGCGTTGAAAATTTCAGTCAAATACTCTTCAACAAACTAGATACACACTGTATACATTCTCTATGAACTTTCCCCTGCTGAAAAAAAGGTCATGCCTTCCAGCTATTTCAAAAATGAAAATACCCCACATAGGCTTACTAAAACATCTGAAAGTGTATAAAATATATATACAGTCAAATGCAAAGTCTACGGTCAAATGTAGCATTGAGGTTGCTCAATCAACCCCATGGGTCAGGAAATTCCAAAAGTTAATGGTCCATGGTCTTCTGGTATAACTCCACTGAAACTATTTTACATTCCCCAAACTCACTGACATAGAAACATATGAATAATTTCCATTCATTTTAGTTTATTAATGTTTGTTACTTAATTCATGGTGGAGACTAGTAGAAGATTCTATCTGGATATATTAACATTATAGTAAAACTGAGTTAATTTCAATCTGGGTGCATAACCTTTGCAAGAGAAACCTGAAGTCAAGACCAAGTGATCCAAAGACTAATTTAGTACCTAAGAGCTCAGGACTTAAATTAATTTCCTATCTCTCTTACAGATTTCCAAGTGACCTTTGGTAAATCACCTAAATCTCCATGCAATACTAATTCATTCCCATATTAGTATATTTAATACAGAATAACTTCATTTCAGCTTGCTTTACTTTATTTCCTTCTGCAAGAATAATGAAATAAGCCAATTTTGAAGCTGACATCAGTCATATTTTTTATTCATTAGAACATTTATTTTAAAATCATATCAAAAGGAGTATATCTTTCCCACACTGTCATTACATAAGTAGCCCTTATAATGCTCTATGAAAATTCAAAACAGACTCACTAGTCACAGAAAACATCAACATGAAAGGACTTTTAGGGAGGCAAGACTGACTTAAATAAGATTAGAACTGAAGCTTGAACATATGAAGGAAATTTAGACAATTATCCCATTGACTTTCCCATTGTCAGAATGTCACTTGGCACTTGTGTCATGTTAGTTGTCACTGCTACATTGCACATTCTTCTGGAAGAAATGCACATAAGTTGCCTGAAAATATTGAAAAATTACATAGTTCCATTGATTTCTTTTCAGAAAATAAGATATGAAGAAAGACTTTTCCTTGTAGTTAAGTTCCTACTACTTGATTTTCTTATAGTTAAAGGCTAAGTGAGGAATCTCCATGGCTGTAAATTTTTCTTTACATTTGAAATGTACTTTAAAGTAGTAACATATATATATAATATGTTTTTATATATTTGGAAAATACCTTTTACTCTTCCCTTAACTTAGTTTCTTAGTGAAAAAAAGCGCAGATCAACTCTATTTTAAAAAGTATTTGTCTGAATTACTAATAAATACTCCTCTAAAATTGCAAACTTCTAGTGTTTGCTTAGAGAAATTAAGCTGAAGCACACTGGCAGCACTAAAACACTATAGGCACTGTTGATTTTTTAGCACAAATCATGCTTGCAATTTTATTGTTATGTGGATATGTCTTGTTGATTAAATATTTTATATACTTTCAAATAGTTCTTTACCTCTCTTAGAATGTAAAATATACATGTGAACTTCTAGTAGACTTTTTTCCTAAAATGCAGAATATACTTGCTCTATTTAAACATCTCATTATACCTCTCATGTGTACTTACAGCTTCATTAAATTGTATAGAAATATTATTAAATGGATGTATTTCCTACTGGGGGTGGTTTCACAGGTGTTTAAAAATATGCCATCTGACTGTCCTCTAAAATATGGCAAAATCTTGATATCATAATAACACTATATACTGAGATAGCCACACATTGACATTCCTCTTTGGGAAGTATGTGAGATCCAGTTATTGATGCTCAGTTTTCCTTTTCGGAGTATATTTCAATTTAAGTGTGTTCAATTCAACACAGAATTAAAAGTTATGTAAAATAAATGGAAATAAAATCACTGAAATTTCTCAGCCTTGAAGTGTGAAGTTTTAGAAATGTTAGATTTCATATTCTGTTTGTTCTCAAATATATATTTTTGTCTTTAGAATTCTCAACATATGGCTAAATAAATAGGAAAAGCATTTGCAAGGCTGTCATGTTAAAAAAAAAATCTGGTTAACCTCTATTTTGCATTAAAATAACTGATGAAAAACTCTGTTCCCCAATTTATCAATAAAATAGGACTGATTTCCCTGGAAATTTAATTTATGCTCAGAAATTCAGAAAAAAACATCAAGAATGAAACCTGGTGCTCTGCAGATCCAAGTTTCCCAAGAAAATGCTACAAATCCAAAGAATGTTCCTGCATGCTACATTTTATACACTGATATCTCATTTAGCAGACAAATGTGAAAAAGCACATGTATCCAGGAAACTTCCTAGCAACAATACAGGGGGATGGGAAAGAGCACACATGTTTTAAGCAAGGCCAGGGTTAATTTGTGTTCAAAATATCTTCTTTCTCAAGAAAGTGACTGAGAGATGTTAGTAGTCATTGCACATAAACCTCAGTGGAAAGCAGGGATACAGAGTTCCTGGAAATTCTTTTAAAATTTTACATGCTAATGCTTACGTTTAGCATTAATGTAATAATGCTGAAAAAAACAGAGGGATATAATTGTTCATGTTACATGTTAATCACAAGTGAGAAAGCTCCAAATTACCTGGAGATTGTAAAAGTGACAAACATCAGGACATTCCTGATTGATTCAGCTATATCAGTGCTAGAGAAAATGTTTCATCTCCCCAGTTTTTCTCAGCTAAAACTACAACCAAAACAGAAATGAAAAGGCATAATTACCAAGATGGCAATTATTTAGACCCCAAAACTGACTTCCTTTGAATTAAAAGTGATTTCTGCAAAATAAAAAGTCCTAATACTTGTTCAATAGTTTCAGTCTTAAAAAAAATAAAATTATTACATTCTTTTAGTCTGGCTTTTCATGTGATAATTTTTGTGTTTCCTTAATTATGTAATACATGCCAGACTCTTGATTTTCTCAAGAGGTTATAATATACCAT
>VWZN01002813.1:39937-108794 GCA_013396955.1 Regulus satrapa
TCTGTATATTTTGGTTTTTAAGACTGTGGAGTCCTAGGCTTATATGAGCTATGACTTCTGGCTAAGCTTGATTAACTTCCCAATTTCTCCTATGTTCATTCTTGCTGTCATATTGAAATCCAGTTTTCAAGGGGATGCCAAGTCCTTGATGAAAATATTCTTTTATTATATCCTAACCAATGGATTAGAATAAGNTAAAGATTTCTGAGCATAATTGTGTCCTCAGAAAATACTACTGGACTTCTTCAGAAATGTGTTAATTCTGGTAGTATTATGTTTCAGCAAAATATCTGAGCACATGTGGTTCAGTTATATCAAACAATGCCACAACTGTAAGAATGCCAAATGACTTTTTATTTACCTTCTATTTAACACATTATAAAATACCCTATAACACAAAAGACAGAAAATCAGGACCAAAAAAATTCTTGATTAACTAAGGTTATTATAATGTATTTTTCCGTATGCATAAATGTACTGCAGCATAAGGGATTTCTTAAGATACATGGTTCTTAACATGATTAGTTGGAATTTGTTTGAAATTATTTAATCATTAAAGGTTTAGATTGACTACCTAGATAATGCATTTTACTGTACTATACAGACAATACAAAAGTATTAATTCATGTAAATGTAATTTTATGAAATGACAAGTCTGTGTTCTATTTATTTTCTGGAAATTTTCATTTTCAGAGAAGATGATTTTAATGGCAAGCAAACCTATGGTGAATCCAATCTAGATGGTAAAATAGTAAAATAGTAAAATAGTAAAATAGTAAAATAGTAAAATAGTAATCTGCTTTTGTCACTTATTATTTTTTTATCCGTAAATGACTTTTTTTTTTTTTTATGTCCATTAAAAACTTTTTTTAAAATTCAGATTTTCTTGNTAGTAAAATAGTAATCTGCTTTTGTCACTTTTTTTTTTTTATCCGTAAATGACTTTTTTTTTTTTTATGTCCATTAAAAACTTTTTTTAAAATTCAGATTTTCTTGTCAGAAGAGTATATCAAATTACATAAATATGCAAGAGTGAATTACAGGGATTCAGGCCAATAAAATTTTTATAACTCCTTCTTCACCACATCAGAAACATGATGAGAAAGTTTCTGAGTAAAGGAGAAAAATATTTACTCTCTGTTAGATCTGGGTTGTGGGAGATGCTGAATTAATCCTTCCATGATGTCAGGTAGGCACAGTTCAGTATGAAGAACCACAAATACCTCGGTATTAAAAATATGGTACAACTTAAAACCAGAAAAAAGACTAAATTTCTCTGGAAAACCAACCATCAGTTCCTCATTACCACTCTGTGCTCTCTGATTCCTGGCTTTGTCTTTCGGACTCCCACCCAATCAGGATTATTTCAAGTCCAATGTTGGATTTTAGTTTCACTGAGGGACAAAAGTCTTTCCAGTGGAAGTTATTTTGAGCACCACTTAGTGTAGCTTTGCCAGACCTATACACAGCTCAGTTTTCTGTTTTTTCACTTGTGAACTGGCTATTGAATGAATATATAAAATGTCCCTGGTCATGTTATAGTTGTATATCCATGATACTATATGTTAATATATTAAGGATGTGCTATACCTGTTTTTTAACCTGCTGCAAGATTAAATTACTATTCTGGAATACCTTGAGTACTTTTTTCCTGCCTATGAAGGTTAATTCAGAAAAATACAGCTAAGATTTCAATGTCATCCTATTATGGTGGTTCATTTTGAGTGCTAATGGCAGGATGGTGTTGCTGTTTTCAAAAAAAAAGAAAAAATTGTATGGCAATATAGAATTATAGAACAAATAATTTCAAAATTAACCTGGAAAGACCATCCAGTGTAAATTCTGCTGAAAATAGGGCCCACTGTAAATGCTTTTTACAGAACTGAGTCCTTTTGAACAGCTTGCTGTTCATCTTTAGCTAGAGACAATTCTTACAAAATTATACAGGTCCTGGACAATGATGATCTATTAGACAATTCACCTGTTCAGAAAGGATTCTTGTGAGCACGATGGCTTCAGCATCACTAAAGGGACTTAAGAATAGCTAAAGTGGTTGCCACCATGCCCCGCATTTCAGTCTTAATAAGTGGTCACTCTCACATATATGATGCTTTGTGGACTGTTAAAATCTACAGACATATGAGGGCTGAAGTGTTAGAGGTTTCAAAAGTGTTTAACATGTGGAACCACTGATTTGTTAGATTTTTTAACAAATATTTTTGCTGTGTTTCCAGCAACAGTGGAGGGATAATCTTTTCTGGAATATTGAGTCGGATTATATTGAATAAAGGCTGATTTTTTTAACCAAATAAAAGTATCAATATAAAGCTATGTGTAGGCTAATCTGGAGACAAGAAATATTATTTAATTGGTTCGTGCTGATAGCTTGATATTTTTTGTATTTAAATAAAACATCACAGCACAGTTGTGACTTTTCATCTCTTTAGTGAAGTGGAAAATATCACATGCTTTAACAAACAGACTTTTTTTACTTACAAATCTACACAAGTAAGACTTTTCAGACAAGAGTAAGATATTCTGCCTCCCAATAAGAAGATGCAAAGCTTCATAATTTTTAAAATAAGGGGGGGGAAATACAAAACAATACAAAACAAAACCAAAACTGCAGGGTGCCTCAAAAAGGAGTTGTTCAGTTTACAGCTGCAATTTTTTTATTTTCCCTTTCCCTCCTACACCAGAGCTGTATGCTCTGGGCATACACAGGGATTGACTTCTGCAATGGCCAGAGTAATGTATTTCTCTCCTTCAGGGGACCTTTATTTTCCTCTCCATTTTAAAGAAGACCCCTCTGGAGAAAAGAGCATTGATGGGGGATGAACTTGGAATGGAAAAGACATCATAGAGCAAAACTGCAGTATTAGGATACTGCTAGAACACTCATTAATGTAATCTCATTATAACTGCTTAAGATATTCCATATGTACCCAGCCTTGCAACCATTTCCCAGACTATTTGCTTTTAACACCTTGCTCCTTCCTGTGTTTACCTCCAGCACTCCCACTTTTTACCTCATCAGCCATGAACTCCTCAGCTCTTCCTTCAACAGCCCACTCCTGCTAGCTCAGAAGGACTAGCAAAATGTTGCCCACATCTTAACTTCACACACATTTTCATATTTCAAGTCCCTGACAGTGTCTGGGCAGCCAGTGGCCTGAGATCGCAGCCAGACATGTAGCTCTGCATTGTCTTGCAGTTTCTTCGTGCTTCCTCTGGTTGCAATGGACCCAGCAGTTGTGTTGTCTCATCCTTAAAAGTTGTGAGTTGTATAATGTAGGATTTTTCAGGATAGTCAATGCTGATGCAATAGTAACATACACTCAAGGGGTAATAGAAAAATATTTGTTCACAAGAAGCTATCAAAAGTAATACATTTTGTTAAATAATAAAAATAATTAAAAGTTTTTAAGACAAGACTCAGTTTGAATAGTTGCTAACAATTTAAAAATTTATAGGGCTGTCTTTTAAATGCTAACTTACCCTGAATCAAAAATTAATGCTTTTTATCAACACTTTAGTAAAGCTAGCAAATTTATTGGGTTGTCTAGCTTTTAATGGATTTATGTATGGAAATGTTAAAAAAATTGAAAAGTATTTGCAGAAGTATTGTCTACAAAGCCTTTAGCAAAACATTATGTCATGTGTGGGAATGTGTAGTATTCTCTGGTACTCCAGTGATTGATTGCTTCCCATTTAAATGACACTTGCTGAATTCTGAGGGACTTTCATTTGACATATTACAATTCTTTTCTAGTCCTTAAATACATGCACATTCACATACAAAAACACATTGAAAAAGACAGATGTATTAACATTTGTTAGCAGGTCAAACTAAAACATTTTCAAGGACACAGTGTTCTCTTTGACCTGCTAACACTTAAGCGAGCTGCAACAGCCCTATATAATTCAAATTGTAATATGCTTTACTTAACCTTTGTTAACTAACACATGAAGGAACAGCTTTTCCTTTCAGTGAGGACAAAGCATGGTATTTCAAAAGGGCTTATGTGAGTTGAGAGTATGGCTCTGTACACAGTTAAATCCTACATTTGACTGCTGAACCCATTCTTTCCCCTTCCCACCCAAATCCAATGGAAACAACAGAACAGGAAAAATATTGTAGAATTGAAAATACCTTGAATTGTTTTCCATACCATAATCGAAAAATAAATACATAATTTTCCATTTGTACATGATGTTCCCTTGTAGACAGCATTAAACATCTAAAGGTACTTGTCAGGAAAAATCCAAGGAAATGTAGAATTAGGTTCATGAATATGCTGCAAAATAAGCTGCACTGGTTTATCTGCTAATTTTGTCACTGGTGCACATCCTATAATCAAACTACAGTTCTTGCTTTTACTTCTGGGGTTTGAGATCAGACTTTTTGACAACCATCAGCAGAGCATGCCCACATGAGAGTGCTATAGACTACTGCAAGCTAGTTCTCAGAGTAGTTGGAGAGCCAGGTAAACATCCTCATCATTGATAGTTTTGAAGTGCTGAGGAGAGTAACTCCTCTCCTGATTCTTTTTTAGGAATCATTTAACCACACTACCAACTTCTTAGCAGCTTCTGTTTCATGGACTGCAGGAACTCTACCCCACAAGAAAAATGTCATTTGTTTGGATGAAAATACTTCATTCAGACACACTCTTTGCCTAACACAGATCTCCCATCTGGATACAGTAGCCCAGCCACCACGTTTTTTAACTTCTTCTAAGCCTTTTGTGCCTCCTAAGCCTTTTCACTGTGGTCTGTGATTACACTTGACCTTTGCAAAGGAAACAGAGAGTAAGGGAATGAAAGGGTCCTGCCAGACACAGAAAAAATATTCTGTCTCTGTTAACAGGCTGACTACCTGCAGGTGGAAAGTATTGTGGTGGTGAGTAGCAAATTTTGGGGAACACTGGAGATAAAATGTTGTTATCACTGAGCCCTGGTTCCCCTTCTCTGTAGGGTTATCTGGGGAATCTTCTTCCATCCTCTTACTCCAGTCACCCACCATATGAAGTGAAAATGTGACTCTTAATTCAATTCCACAGTCTATCAATTTTCCAAAATCCTCCCTTCTGACACTTGAAATTAAATGTTTCCCTTCTTGAGCTGTATCCAAATGCCTGTGTCTAAAAAAATTAAGTCTGCATAAGGTAAAATTTTGAAAGGCAAAATGAAGATTAGAGAGTTCAAATTATCTCCCTTGAATGATCTGATAGAGTAATCTACTTGAAGAAATTTGCAGGAAACAAAATCTCAAATTTCTTTTTAGTTTTTAGCACAGTTAATTGCAGGATTTCCAGTCCTGAATAACTCATGGCATTGGGCAAGAGGAATATTGGCAATCATATATCTTGGATCTTCAGATCTAGTCTTGGACCATTCTGGGACCTCATAAAAGTTTGCTGACTGAGAAAATTATTTTAGAGATAACTGGTACTACAACCTGCACTAAGGTAAAAATAATCCAGCCTTTTAGGCAAACTTAATTTTCCACTGTCAAGTACAATGGATTCTGCCAGGGGGGACCTCAGAGAAGCAGTGAGATTTCTGTTGGAAGCCTCTGAACAGACACACTGGGATTTTAGGAGGTAGATGGGAACTAGGAGGAGATCCTGCAGTTTATAGGGTGTCAGAAAGCTGTAGCCATGGCTTTTCTCTTTTCTCACTTCTCATTGCTTTTCTATAATTTTCCATCTATATACAGTCAAACCACTGAAAAGATAATAGAAAATCATTCCAATGTGGATCAGAATTTTGAAATAATATGAAAAACCCCTTCTTCTGGTGTTTTTTTTTTTTCTTTTTTTTTTTTCTTTTCCACCATTAATCCCCAGGAGAGATACAGAACAATCTGACTTGGTTATGCAACCTGTCACTGGCTTGAAAGCAGGCAAAGCAAGGAAAGAGATGGAGTAAGAATTGCAAAAACTACAAGAGTTCTCAAGACTTCCCTTAGAAGCCCTGGAAGATGTTAATATAAGGTCTCCTAATGGCTAGGAGCAGTTCTGGAGGCACATCAGCAAAAATAAAATTTTAGAATAACAAAAGCTGACAGAGTTCCTATAACTCAGCATGTCCCCATTTTTAAAATCATCAGTATAACAGGACTACTAAGTAAAGGCCTTCAGTTTTCTTATTTAAATAAATGAACTACAAAACACATCAATACCAAAGAGATACATGCTATATTGCCCAAAGCAACTTTTTTTTTTTCAAAAGTGAATACAGACATTGGGGAATACATGTTATTGTTCTATGTGTGAAAATTCAGGTTCATGGAGGGCTTCAAACACTCTCCAACACAGCTATTGTTTCCTTCCTCCAACTGTTCAGAACAATGGTGAGTGCACACAAGGAGGAGATTTCAATATCTGAAATACAGCCTGTGCTCACAGAGTAAGCAATTTCCTTAGTGTCTACTATCTTTCCTTCCCAGTTCCCTGGGCTTACTAAGGAAATAATAGAAAAAAAAACTAAGCTAAACAAGGAAGACTGCCAGAAGAAGACAGACAATCTAAAAATACACCTGTGGGATAGTCTTTACAGGTAAAGGCTGAAATCACTGACAGATGTCTGATACTCCGCCAAAATTTCCTACCTTGGCTTTCAGCTGTTCTTCAATATATATGATGGCTTATAAAATAATGTTCTAAAAAAATCATCTCAATTTCTTGGTTAAAGCTCCTTGTATGTGACATTGGGAGAGTACCAATACCTATTATTGTCTGTTTCTATGTTTTCCTAGTGTTCTATGTTTCCACATCTGTAAATATTTAGTCATCATTGTACCAAATATCTTACGTTCTAAATTTCTGTAAGATTTTTCTTTGATTTTTTTCAGGAATTACCAGGCATGTAGAAAAATATATTTTGTTTTTTAAATCTTGTACATTAATACTCCTAATACTCATTAGTTTGTCTGGCTCTTTAATTCATGGGTTCCTTGGTATCACTCTATCATGTTAATAAGTACTCAGCACCTGGAACATTTTGAAAGTATTATGTTCTCCCTAATTGCCTCTATGCCACCTTCTCCATGGCTGAAAACACAGTAATCACTACACACTAGAGTATTTTATAGTACAACTGTATCTCCCAGTCTGTATCTGCCCGTTCAAATACCCCAGATATCAGCTCGGTTTCCACAATCCATTTGAAGGGGAACATGAAGGAAGTGGGAAAGTTTTTTTCTAATATTCCCACCTTCCACCTTTTCAAATGCATGAACAAGCATTTCTGCTTTTCAGATGTGTGCTGTGAACCATGGCTTTAATTCCTCAGCAAATCTACCCCAGGACAGAGAGGCTGAGCTCAAGTACTCCAATACTATTAATAGTCCAATCCAACAGCTTCAGTCCCAGCTTTCCTGTTTCTCCTCTCAGTGCAGGCAAGGAGCCAAAGTGGTTCTGTGTACATTTTTTAAACTGCTTCACCTATCGTGGGTTTGGCACCAACAGCTACAACTCCATTCTGAACCAAAGACTTTCCAGTAGGAGTTAAAACAGCACGTCAGTAACATTTCCCCATGAGAAGAAAAAAATGTTTTCCTATTAAAATTAACTATTGCACAATTTTGATTACACTGTGTCAGTTTTAATCAACTGCTTCACTCTGGTATTACTTAAGAAAAAAATAGAAAGAATATAATTTTCTCCTCAAATCTGTCATCAAGAGTGCCAACTACCATCTTAAAAACTTTTGTTCAAAACATAAGTTTTGCCAGTCTCAAAGGCTGTCATCTCTGAGGTACATTGAACTAATTAGTAATTTAGCAGGAGTAGAAGGAAAGACGTTCACTTCAGGCACTTTGGTAGACAGACAAAGAACAAAGTTCCTTTATCTGTATTAATAATTTTTTAAAAACAGAATTAGTGTCCTGCAGCAAAACCAGTTCCTGGAATTATTTTATGGAGTCAGTGCTTAATTTGAAAATATTCACACACTAAAAACATTTAATGAAACTAATTAGAACCAAATTGCTTTCCTTACAACAGAAGGAAAACAATACTAATAAATAAATAATCTTAATGTATGTATTATAACAAAGTCAGACTCAGCAGGCTCCCAGACAAAGGCAGTGTCTGCCTGCCCCCAATGAAATGATGATTCACACTGGAATGTATTGTGGCCAAATCCATGTCCATCCCCACCCCAACTGCAGGTGGCCACAGGATTTGCCCCAAACTCTATTTCACTATTCTGTTTCCCTTTTTGCTGCCTTACTGGTGAGAATTCTGAGTATTTTCCTAAGGAAATTGGATGATCCCACCACCAGAATATTTTGTTTTCAAATGTACAGCACAGGTCCATCCCATTTCCAAGCCAGGGGAGACAATCCTTAGTGTATCCAAGCACATGCAATTATTTCGGGTATATTGAAAAGAACAAAATCCTCATATATACACCCACCTCCCAAGTCAGACCATGGTGAGTAGCTATGACATGTGACAATCTCTGCCCTCTAAATCAAAGTTATATCAAGTTAAGCATCTGTACCCCAGCCCAGAATTGTACAACAGACTCTGCTCTTTCCCAGCAGGCTCCTAGTCCACCTTGTTTAAATGGCTTGCCTCCAATTTCAATTCCAGTTGGATTTGTAACAGGGTATTTTCTATTGCAACAATTGTGCACAATGTTTAGAAAAATATTTATACACACAAGAATAAATTAAATATCAAAAATCAGCATCCAGCTAGGCATTATTGCCTATAATGTGTTACACCTAATGCATAAAGTCAAAGGAATAAACACAGAAAGGTTTTTAAATGTGATTAAAAAGAAAAGTATCCCAAGAGTGATTAAATGTACTCTATTGACCTTTATTTTTTATGTTTAACCTTTCAAACAAGCAGTTTGCAAGATGAGAGCTTTCGAATCTTCTGAAAAATCCCAGTGAATTAGGAAATTATGCAGTGAATTTATATAAACTTTCTGGGTTTTGGAACTGTAAGCCAGCTGGTTTAAAATAATTTCCTTGAATCACAATGCAAGATATTTTTTTAATAGAATGGAGTAATAAGTATTGGTGGTGACAATGAACAAGTTGGTATTACAGGTGAACCTTTGCATTACGTTATATTTTCTTCTTTTAGCTATCAAAACCAAATATAAAACCACTTCACAATTCCCCTAATCATAAACTACAGTTCACTTGCTATTTTTAAGGGGATTTTGCTCACTTTGGTGCCATTACCCTGTTTTTTTCTCTTGTAGAACCAAAAATTTCAGTGGCAAATTGTTTCAAAATGCAGTGAAAGGATTTCATTGCTTTTTAAATATATATATGAGATTAATCTCATTTCTATGGGAAGAAAACTACTGTGTATAGATGTCCTTACCTGATAGATGGGTGGTAGAAAATTGGTAGTCAGAGTGGTCAGATAGATAGTTTTTTATCACATGGTCAGAGCATAAGGCATCCTAGCCCTAATTGCTTGAGGTATAATTAGACAGACCAAAATATGAAATGAAGGAAAGAAAAATGATGTGTTCCGTGTCAAACCTTTCCACCCTTGCTGGAGCTGGGCACTCCTCTGACTCAGAGATCCTTGTGACACTTGTAACCCTGCTGCAAGCAATAATGACTGCATAAAGAGGAAGGAACAAGTGAGTTTTTGCAAAAGTATCTAAATTCCTAAATGTGTTTTGTAAAACTTTTGTGTCAAGTGACTTGTCTAAATTGACACAGATACTTTTCAGAAGGAGGGGTTCCTCTGAGTCCCAGAAAAGTGGTTTAATTACCTCAGCCTTCTTCCTTAGCAGGAGCTATAAGGCAATAGAATAATTACATAATATCAATGTTTCAAATCTCATCGTTTAGACCATGCAAAGTAAACTGAAGAGTTGTAAACTGACATTTGGAAAGGTGACCCGAATGAAAAGCAGATTTTTTTTTTCAGTTACTTATTCTCTGAGCTGCAAAATTTGAATTCTAAACTACAGTTAAATGAAACCACTGACAATTATTATTTTTTAAATACCATAAAAATGGACGAATAAATGATTTTTCTGCTGTCTGAGGATACTAGTACTAGAATGGTACGGTATAATTTAAAAACACTCTGAAACAAGCAGTCTCATCCTATTTCAGTTTCTTAATTTTACTTGTAAATTTTCACCAACATGTTGTAAGTAAACTGCTCACAGCATACTTTAATCATTTGCCAGACACAGTCAAATAAGTGAGATTTCTGGGTAGGCCATTTGTCTTGGATTTTAATCCAAATGACAGAATTATTTGGATACAGCACAATTAAGTCTGTCCAGTTATGATGGCCATTTAATGAGCTTCAGCAAGGCAGAAGGGAGTTGGCTCTACCTGTCTAACCAGGGTTTTAATATGCCATAAAGCTAACATAATAAATAATTTAAGTGTTGAAACATTACAAAGCTAAGACTTTCCCAGTGACTCAGTAATGTGGATTGTCACACATGGAGACAGCCATTAGGAATCCAACCAAAAACAAAGAGAAAAAAAGTAGATCACAATATTTGACTGCTAAATATTACAAATGTGCTGTCTCTCTTCATAGGAACATGTTATGGTTTGAGATAGTTGTAACTTTCACTTGACAAGAATGCTGTGGCTCTGCCCATAGGTCTGCTCTCAGGTGTCATGTTGCTAGAAGGCACAGTCCTGGGGAAGAGTGAGTGGATGAATGAAGGAAGACAGGGAGCATCTCGCAAGAGTTCTATCAGGAATCACACACTGCCCTATTTTAAACAGAAAACCCAAATGATTTCTATCAGATGCTAAATTAACCCAGCAGGGATTTCTGACTGTTCCAGGCAGAAAACTACTTTATTCATAAGAATAATTGGATATTCGAGAGATCATCGTTTTTGTGCCATGAGTCGTAAATGTTGGCTCATCCATAAAGGATTATCATGAGCTCTGTGCCTCTTTACCAAGGCAATTATGCAGTTGGTTAAGTTCAGCAATGCCCTGAAACCTACCTTTAGGACAGTGCCGAGGTCCTAAACCAACAGGAGCTGGCCTTTTCAGTGACAAGCAGGAATGAAGTCGGCAGCACTGCCCTAGGAGCTGCCTCTGTTGCTTATTACATGAACCAGCTAAAAGGAAATGGAAGTTATGCTGTAAATGGAGAAATGCATGGAGGTGAGGGGGATAAGAGGACTGTCCACCTTTAAGAAGGAAATGTGAAAATTACCCTTAGTTATGGTCCTCCAGGAACAAAAGAAGGGTATGATTTTTACATCTGCTGAATTTTCCGAGTCCTCTCTTCTTTTTGGTGACAAAAATAACACAATTCAAAAACAAAACATTTTTTCCCCACCATAAAAAGTTCACAAGTTAGGAGGTAATTGCATTAGCACGCTGAGAAAAGGGAAGAGAATGCAAGAAATCCTGATTGGCGTCTCTCTGTTTAGAAGGAATTATTTTCCAATACCTGAGCATGCCCAGAGGAGCTAGTCTCTGAGCATCTGTGAAACAGAACCTTTTTACTTCAGGGTTAGTGCAGGGAGCTCATTAGCACAGCCTCAACCCTCAGCTAAACAGCCTTGTTTGCATATTGAAGCAATAGAATGTGAAGGTGTTAAAAAGGAAGAATTGCAGCCGCTACTCCTGACTGACATGTCTATCTGGGCTCTTGTGTTTACAAGAGAATAACGAAGCTGCCCCAAAGCCCCTACTGGGCCTGATTATTATGCAGAGGCTTCTTAGATTATGTATAATTGATATCCATTTTCCCTCCAGCTAACCAATGGCAGCTCTCAGGAGTAATGCTCACTCTCCTGCATCTTACCAAGCAAGCAAACACTGGAAATAGCTATCTTTTGCTAGGCTTAATAATTTTTAAAGACCAAAAATTGACATTTACATTTTTCAGTAGCAAAGATTGCTGCACTGTTGGCGGGGTTTTCCTACTAATAGCAATCAAACAGTGGACATACTGTATTCAAGGGTGATGATGATCTGGGGCTATGTTTGTGTATAATTTCTATATATTTTTGTACATATAAGTTTAATGGACTGTATATAGCATGTGTGAATGCCCCAGTTTTTCCATACAATAACAATATGATGACAAAAATCAAAGGCAAGTTCAGAAAGCCTAATTTCTGCTATGAAAGATTGGCAAGGTGAGTTATGCAGGCAAGGACATTCCTTCAATTACATTTACTGGTCCCCTTTCTGTGCTTACAATAGTTTTCTTCATACTTACAATTTAGGCCAAGTGTTCAATTCCTAAAATTGACACAGGCATGAAATTAAGTAGTGCAGTGCTCATTTTCTATTGCACAGATATTTCTCTCCTCTTCTAAGAGAAAATCCCATTGAAGTTCTTCCTCAAAAATGAGATATTACATTTAGCCTTTCAATTACAAAGGAGTTATGAGATATGAGAAAAGGGAGGTTTTTATTTCATTGACCAATTTTTTGGGTTTGGGTCTGTTTTTTGGGGGGTTTTTTTCTGCTTCAGAGCTTTTGAAAAGATGTTTGTGTGGGAGGATTGGCAGAATATTTTTAAAAGTTTTTCCAGGAAAGAGTTGATCTTGAAAATGAAATGCTAATAGCTTGAGATAAACACGCAAAGTCTCTGTAACCCTCTCAATGTGCTGCACTTCAATTCTGACCTTCAGCCTTTTTGCTGTTTTGGTCCTGGATATCTCTTCAGCAGAAGCTGTCAATTGAATGGAGAATTTTTTATCCATACAAATAGTTTCCAGAATAAGTATATGTCCAGTCCAATCATTTTCATGTCACCTTTCTCTCTAGAGGTGAAGACCTAGTTCACTAATCCTTTCTGCTACCTAACCTTGGCAGAATTTTAATTTTAATCTGCTCTCTGAGGAGATGCACAAGGAAATGCAAGGAATATTAATACATGGGCTGAACTAGGTTGAATGTGCAAAGGTGAAGTTTCTTTCAGTCACTTGGATGTGTACCAAAAGCATAGCCCTTATGAGTGCACTAAACCCCTTCTCTGCACAGAGCTAGGCAAATCAGCAGAAAGGAAGTTTGTGAATTAACTTAACCACTTATACCTTCAGATTACATACCAAAAATCTACATAATTCTTCCATGCACTGAATATCTGAGCAAAATTAGATAATAATAAGCAAGGAGCATATAACCTTTACATAGCTGATTTTTGTTCCAGTAACTTTTCAGAAACCAGAGAGCAGTCAAAAAATCTGAACAGCTTGCAGCTGCCCTTACCTTAGCATACCTGCCTTTTTCTTGTTACAGAAACATAAATAGATAGAAACCAACTGCAGCAAAAAAAAATTCTGCCTAAAGAAAAGACAGGAACAGTCCCAACAGGCAATCATTCATATAATGATCTCCTGACCTGTATTTAACAAAAACTGCACACTAGTTCTAAAAAAGAGTGAAGTCAAATAGTCATTTTAGAGATGCACCTTTGGCCAGTGGACCACAGGACTGCAGTCTGCACTGTCACACGAGGATTTCAGGGCACATAATTACATTCCAAGCAGTGTTAGTCCTGCATTGACCGTGTAAATCTGTTAAGAGATAGAATAGGTCTTTTTTATGATGTAAGCTTCTGCTTTTTACATAAGCCTCTGCAAAGCGGTCGCTGCAGTTCTACAGAGAGCTTCCTGGTCACATACATCTGTCTCTCCACCTCCTTTCAGGTGCTAACCTTCATTAGAAGAAGCTCTAATTAAATATTAATTTATTACTTATTTATTGCATAGAGCTTTTCCATGCCAAGAACTGCTGAGCTTGCTATACAGATCCTATTTGATCTCTGGGAGGAAAGGAAGAAGGCTGTGTGTCCGTGGATGGGAGGGGAAATTATCTGTATTGAGATGCAGCCCACATTATGAAAGACTGAGGTCACATCCAACACTCATAAGTCCCAGGAGTGGCTCTATTATGAGGAATATTTGTGTTGTTCACACCCTCAGTATAATTTTGAGATGCTCCTCAAAAGTATTTGTAGTATTCTGCCATCACCTGTCCTTGATAAAAAAGTCAGCAGACAGACATTCTCACCTTTTCTTTTGCCTTTTCCTTAGAAACATGGAAGCACAAGCCTTCTTGGACTTCTTGGACCAGAGTTCAAAGAAGATACAAGGCTTTTCCTTCAGAAGTATGGAACCACCTCATTGCTCTCAGTTTGGGCTCCTTCTGCAGGGCTCTCTCATGAAGAGTGAGCACATTTGGCCTGATTTGCTGTGTACTTGTCAAAGCTATCAGCAGAGATAGGGGCTGGCTTTAATAGCACAAAATTTGAACTGTTGCAGTGATGTAACTATTTTCTTTCTGTCTTTGGCTCTGTAAGTCTAAAATAAGGAAACAAAGACACCCTTCTGAGGAGTAGACTGTTTCTCAGAATTCTTTCCCTGAGAAGAGATATAACAAAAAATGAATGTTTTCCTTTTATAATGGAGAATACTTTCCGAAGTCCATTTATCATCATCACAGGGAGAATGTTTGTACTGACTGTCTGAAAAGATCATAATCAGTAAATATGCCAGGTGATGTACAAACTAGAGTTTTGATTCAATTAGCTATACGATCATTAAGAAATTAGTTGAATTAAGAAATATTCAATGTTTGATCCATGAGAGCATTTAGTTATTGACTTACATATTAAGTAAAGTTTAAATAGGTGACTGAAAACCTTATAAGATATTTTTCTCTTTTGTTACATTTTAGATTACACCAGATTTTTCTTATCCCCAGTTTGCAATTTCCCAGGTCCAGGGAAAACCAAGGCACAAAGCCATATGTGAAAATATACATTTTAAGTCAGGCAACACAATGTTTCTATTTGTTCTCTGCTTATAATTTTGTTTGATAGTAACAGGGGTCTTTTGAGTCACAGCTTCTGTGCCACCCTGATAGCACATGGCCCATAGATGAAGCCATAGCATGAAAACAACTGCATGACATGGTTATAGTAAAGAATAATTGAAGGCCCAGGAACCTGTAATCCAGAATAAATTTTAGTTTGCCATTCAGTGCGCTCTCCATTCATTACTATTCAGTGGAAGTGTCATACACACAAACAATAAAAAGTTTACTCTTGGTACTAGAATTCTCACCTGCAAGAAGGCAAAACAGTTTAAAGTGGAGGAAAAATAACTGCTAGGATGAATATTTAATGACTTCTTCAAGAAGTTAGCACAGGAAGGGAGGAGAACAAAGTTTGCCCTTCAAAGACTGCTCTTGTATAAGGTCACTGAAATTTGTTTTACAACTCTAATGAAATAAAACATAAATTCCCTCTTAATTAAACTGGTTCTTTCTTTGTTGCTGCTCTCAGACTCACTGTGAAACACCTGAAACTTTCTGTATCCTAAAGAAACAGGCTATGTTTTTATGTAAATACAGAAATAATTATCATCTCTTTTGTAGTCAAAACTCTTATTGTTTCATATTGTTTCCTACTTCAACAAAGGAATTTAACGCAATCCATTTGCACAACTGAGTGTCCAGGAGCTCCCTCAACTTTTCATCTCCTCTGTGCCTTGCTGGGCTATAGCTATTGTGTGTTATCTTAAACTCACTAGCCTTAGTGCCTTCCAAAATGTTTTTGCCTCAGAATTTACATAATTTTGTTTAGGAAAATCAATCAAAAGCAGGAATCACAAACAAAATATGACAAAGTAAAGCGGTGCTCTTTGAAGAGACATTAAAAGTACCACTGTGTAAGACAACCACCTTTCCCAACTCAATGAACTAAAATTTCAAGTCATAGGAATATATTTATGTCTGAAAACACAGAGATCCTAAAGTTTTCAAGACACTATAAAGAACAGTCACTTATTTATTTTCAAGACTGTTAGTCTTTCTATATTCCATCTTTATCTCTGCATTTCTCTTAATTTCCAGCCAGACCAGCTACATGGATAGAATACCACAGAGACAGAAGAAAACTTCCACAGTCGAGTGCTGCTTGCTTGGGCTGCTTTGTTCCTCAGAAGTCCTTTTTCAGGCAGCACCTCATTGTTGCAACAAATTAATCACCAAAGCCCAGGTCTGGTAATGAAGTGCTATAGATTTGCAAAAGTTTGAAAGGCATTACATCTACTACCTGAAAGAAAAATTAGGTGAGTGCTCAGCCAGGGAAAGTCAGCACAGCAGCTCTGTAAGAGGCCAGTCATCCTCTGGAGCAGTTATTAGTGAAGTGAGCTAAATCTCAAAACCCTTTGATTCACTTTTGGCCTGTGCCAAAGAGTAATGCCTACAGTTGCACCTGAAATCTAGAACTGCATGGATCTCGGGTTGCCGTTTACCACAGGTTTGGTGAAACAAACTATTTTCAAATACTGGCATCATCCTGACCTTTGTTTGTACTCACAGAGGCTGGGATTCAAATACAGGCTACTCATTAGTCTATTTTCATCCTTCCGCTTTCTAAGCCTGTCATAACTTTTACCATGTTCTGAAGGAACAATTGTGATGTTTATCCCATTATTCAAGTGACTAAATTAATTATATCCTATCTCAAAAGGTGTTTTTGCATTTTGACACTGTAAAATGAGACTACACTACTGGGAGATAGGATGGACAGATGTCTTTGGCTTTAAGCTAAAAAAGGAGGATGAGGAAAGCATATAAAAGCATAAATATGGCATTTCCTAAGTCCCACTGAAACTCCTTGCAGAAACATCCAGCATATGTCTCCTGTGACTAGAGACTCAGTCCAAGACTGCTACAGCAAACAGTCTCCTAATGCTCCACTGAGAGCCTCGTTCTGCTCAAGCTCCACAGCTGTGTGGAGAAGAGTCAGCAACTCCTCTGCACACTGGTGTTGGACCAAGATTCTCATGAAGATGGATCAAGTGCAAGAAATCATCAACCACCGAAAGGCCAGCTCGCTTCTTGCAGAATGGGTGCTTTGAGACTGAGATGGAACTTGGCTGCTTGCAGAGTAGGCCCTGCCGCAGAGGCTCGGTCGTGACAATTTTGCTCTGAATCCAGCAAAGTTACACTATTTTTCTTTAAATTACTATTACTGCAGCTGAAAGCAGAATCAATGCCAAGTAGATTGTATTGCTGACACAGCAATTGAGAGCTCAACAGAATAAAAAAAATTCATCCCCTACCCTTTCATTGGAAATTTATCTCCCAGCAATTCAGAGAGAAAATGAACAGTATATGGTAAGGTTTCCTATTAAAGCACCACCAAGTACACCAAGTGCTGAACACTTAGTGCATAAACACATCAATCTCTGCCTCTCAGCTTTTTCTAAATCAAGACATTCTCTTATCTCTCCAGGCATTACATTTTACTTACTTTCAGGACAGAAGAATTACCTAGAGTTCATGGCCATTTTCAGGATCATATTATGAGCCTTTAAGTAAAACATATTCATTCAAGATTTTGTATTTAAAAATAATTTCTAACAATATCAGAACCATATCTCTGCATTTTTCCAGGACATTATTTAACAATTTTTTTCAGAGTAAGCAAGGAATGTGTTTCATTTGGTCTTCCTTACATTTCAGATACTTGTAAATATACATGCAAAGAAAGCATAGAAAATAAACATTTCTGTAATGAAGCCTACTTTGGGAATTCATCTCATCCACTTATAAACAGAAACTCTCAAATTAAGATAGTTCAAAAGAAAGCACATGCCATCCTATCATAGGTATCTAAGGCCATGAAGCTGAGTTGGCTCAATCTAAAAGTCTAACATTAAGATGCCTGAAATCAGAGAAGATGAAGACGCACTGCTGTGTGGCAGACCAAGACAAAGGATTTGGGTCAATGTGGAATGACTGGAACCACCTGTATGAACTAACTTTTAATACAAACTTCGGAAAATATATAACACTCCCTTTTACTCTTGGAGAGTTAGGTTCCACAAGCTCCACCAGAAGACAAAATGGGATGGTGTATGAGGGGACATGAAGAGCTCAGAATCTCTTCCAGGAATGAAGAATCTGGGCATGGCCAACAATCTGCTAGTTGTGGAAAAACGTACCCCATGAGAACTAACAAGCAGTCTAAATATATAAATTAGTATAGATAGTGAGGTCTCCCCTGAATTCAAGGTAACAAAACACATTTGTGTAGGCAACAATCCTTTTAACCATCAGTCATCAGTTAATTCATAGTTGCCATAGCAAAAAGCAACTGAAGTATTTCAAAGAGTGTCATTTCAGAATTGCTGCCAGAAATTGGAGATGAAGGCTTATCAGCATGGAAAACACAAACCTGGCACAGACCTCATGTAAACTAACAGTAGCAAAAAAAGTGAGAGGCTGAAGTTCAAATGGCCTTTTTTGTTCCGTTGCACCTGCTTTGATATTGTAATTTCTGAGTTTTAATCCCTGGAACACAGTAGCTGGTCCCTTGCCTTAGTGTTTGTCTGACATATACCAAAATGCAGCTTGTCTTGTGGTTCCACTTTCCAGGCATTACAATACAAATGTGTAAACAGTAAACATAATCATTCATTGAGCTTATATTCTTTTTGTTAATCACTTACTCAAAAAAAATCTATATCTGGTAGCTAGGGACTTCATTAAAAATATAAAATTTATGAGGAAGAATAAATAGGAATGTGCAGAAACAAATACTTCCATGCATATCTTACTTAATAAAAAGAATATTGAATGACCAGCTCCAACAGGAAGCTTCAGTCGACAAAATCTGTGCACAGATGTGCTTGCAGCACAAAATATCAGAAGCATCTTCTCCACATTAAAAGTCAGTTAAGGAAGTTGTAATAGTGAAATTAGGATGGTCTACAGACAGCAGCATGGCAAATTGTGTAGGGGAAGATGATTGTGTAGGGGAAGATGATGCTCTGAAATGACACTGATTTTTATAATTAAAAAGAAAAATATGAGTTTTCCTGCACACAGACTTCAGGGTGCAGTGTTATTCTTTGTGGTTACATATCATATTGTCTTATCACCTTCTGTTCTCAGTTATTTCCACACGGCATAAATATTTATTCCATTGACCATTCCAAGACCCTAGAATTAATGCCATCTACCATTAAAAAAAGATTGTTTATATACTAGGCTTTGCTTCTACCAGCACAAAGTCTTTTTATATCTATATTACAGTAAATATGGTTTTTTTTCTGTACTGCTATTGCCAAATGAAACCATTCCAAAAATTCTACCATGCACTCTAAAACCACAGTGGGAAGCATTCTTACATTAAAAGCTTTGTTACCTAAATAAAGAAAACAAGAGCAGTATGAAAAAGAGGGCATGTTACAGTTGGGGAACTGAGGCAGACTGATTTGCTCAAAAGTATTTTCCAAAAATGTACAATAAATCAGTGGCAAGAGGTCTGATTCCTTATTCCCAATTCAGCCTCAAACTTCCCTTGCTTTTATTATTTCCTCTTCTACATCATATTACTTACCCATACGCAGGAGCAAGATAACCATCACAACTATTATGGTATGCTATTCTGTAGTACTAAGGATGAATAAAAATGCAGGCTATGGAGTGTATCAGTTTTATACTGTGCTTTCGAATGTCACAGATCTCCACCCATAACTGCTCTGCATCACTGTTTCCATGGTAACAAGATAACATGAGAGGCTTTGGTGTATGTTACTGTCTCTGAAAGATTCCAACCTCAAGATGAGAATAACATATTGGACTTTTTAAATGAATTCTGATTTGTGCCTTTCATGCAAAATATATCCCTGAATGATGTACCAACTTGAATAGTGAAGTTATTCAGTTTGATGACAGTAAAAATCGTAGATAGAACACAGGTTTTATTGTGTAAGAAGAAGCTGAAAATGCTTTTCCTTTCAGATAAAAAGGAGCTATAAGGCAACAGATTCTCATGCCAAATTAAAAAGGCTTATAGTAAATTGACCGGAAGGAATTTTGTGATGGTACTGGCATATAAGGACCAGCCAAAGAGTGTAGAGAATTTTTAATACAACCTAGTCCCCCAAAATATAGCTAATGGCTGAGGAAAAGGAGTGATGTGAGATCATTCCATAGTACAGATATAATGGTAGCAACCCAGGTGTCTGCACATCCCACAGTTGAGATCTGGGAGATGACAGACAAGAGAAGTAAAAGAGCCCAATGGGAGGACAGCAAGCTACCGTAGAGCTGAGAAATAACAGCAGCTACAATGAAAAACTGACTTGTGTGATGTGGTCAAAAACCTGCTGGTAATATGTACATGAAGGCTGTAGGACAGAAGCGAGGCAATGGAACTGTAAAGATAAGTAATAAAAAAATCACATACAAGTTGTACACAAATAATACATATTGAGCTCCAGGAACCAACTTTACCACTCCTAAAAATTTGACCTGAGGTACAGCAATACCAATAAACTCCCGCCCACTGCTGATCTCCAAAACCCACTACATAAGCTTACTTTCTGATCTTATTTTTGGAACATCTTTCAGGATATCAGTCATTTCATAGAACAGTTCGAAGTGCAAAGTACATGTAATAGGTTGTAAAAGAGAAAATTTTCTGACTGGCTCCCTCTGCAGCAGGAATTTGATTAAAAGACTGTAATATGATGCATTCTTATAATTCAATTACTTTTTTAATGTATTCTGACTGTTGTTGTTTGGGTTTTTTATTTTTGGTTGTTTTGGTTTTGGATTTTTTCTGTCTATGTTTTGATGTCTAAAAAAATTAAATTTATTCAAAAAGTCTATGGAGTTGGAAGAGCTTCCTCTGACTTGCAGAGATGTGCATGGCTGGACTTGTATTCTCCTGCCATATGTATCTCTTTTAATGGTTCTGACTTCAAGGGGCTGACAGTATTTTTCATTTGATCAATAGCCTGAGCAGTTGCTACATGCACTGGTGTGTACAATGGAAGGGGCCCAGCAGTGCTACCTTTCTCAAAACAAGCAATAAGAAAAAGTCACTTCTTTCCCAACATTCCTGCATGGCAGCTCTTCGTCTGTGTTGAATGTCACTAAATCCAGAGGGCAGCTCTGCACGGCTACGCTGGAGCAGCGGCAGCGCCATGCTGGGCAGGTCAGCAGCCACAGGAGAGCACAAAGGGGGACTTGCCTCAGTCAGTACAGAGCCAGCCCAGAATAAAATTAAATTACCTCCACTAAAACACTGGCCAGCCCTCACTGCAAGAAAAGTCTTCAGTTAAATGCTCTTTTCTTCTCTCAAAAATTTACTTCACATCATTTGCGAGAGGAACATAGGGGAAACCTTTGTATAGTCAGGAGAACTGGGGATAGACTTGTGTGAAAGTATGAAAGCATAGCTGTACAGTCTACTGTGCAATAGCTTCCCACATAAAATAATCCATTCTCCTCTTCCTGTTTCTTTCAGGCTGGTAGGGTCTCAAGTGGCTCTAATGAGACAAGAACAAGCAAAAGGCAGACACGTAGACTGAACTGAGTTTATATAAGAATGTTTCTCAGGGGCTGGTTATGCTCCTGAGTTTAAAACACCACTCACTTATTGAATGATGATAACTGAAGATGAATATAAACATATACCTGTATGTGAACAAAAGTGAGATTTACACCAAGGCATCCAGTAATCTCACTCCTCTCCCAATGAACCAGTCCTCTGACCTGCCCTGTAAAAGCTTTTCTTCTTCCTCCCTCACTGACAGCTCTGAGCATCCTTTTCATCCAGAGGTCTCTGCCATTTCAGATCACCTGCTCTACAGCTGACTTTTGCTCTAGCCCTGCTCAGGTTTCTAGGGAGTTCAGAAATGACCTTATGTTTTACAGAATTCATTCAACCTTTCAAACACAGTAAGAAATTTCAGAACCTATTTTATGCAGTGCCTGTCTGTAATATGGCACACCACAAAACTTCCTACCCTACCTGCAGATTATACAGCTGAAATGTATTTAACCTGCAGCACATGCAAGAGCATGAAACAGCTAGAACTTTGCCTCAGAGTAGGGATATGAGAAATATGAAAATCTGGTAAATTATTACAGGACAAAGCTTTCAGTAGAAATGTGACATTATAGTAATGCTGATAAATTGATTATCACAGGTGTTAGGAACTTCTATGGAGCTCTTCACCCTTTGCTTTGCAGTGGAACTTGCTAGAAAATATAGTCTTGAGCTGCACCAAGGGAAATATAAGTTGGATATTCAGAAAAGGTTTTTTTTATGGAAAGAGAGATAAAGTTCTGGAATTGTTTGTCTGGAGAAGTGGTGGAATCACCATCCCTGGATGTGTTTGAAAAAAGACTGGATATGGAACTCAGTGCTATGGTCTGGTTGAGGTGTTAGAGCATGGGTTGGACTCGATGATCTTGAAATCTTGAAGGTCTCTTCCAACCTAGAGATTCTGTGATTCTGTGATTCCAACAGGACTCCAGATCTAACCCTGATTTTTTCCCACAACAACAAACTGTAATGATATTCTTTAAAAGGAGAGTACTTGGATTTGCTGGGTGACATAAGTGAATCAAAACCTTTGGAAGCTGTTTCACTCCTTCACAAGAAGAGTTTGAAGCAGAAGTTTGTTTTTGTAGTGTGTTTTGTTTCACTGAGGGGTTTTTCTGACAGTCTTTATTTGCAAGCCAGCAAATTTCAGTGACTTCCTGCATTACATTCACCCTACCTCATTTGGTGTCCAGATAATTATTCTTCTGTTCATCACTTCTAAATGCTAGTTTTGAATCTGGTCCTTTTTTTGGATCATACCCTGCACTACTCCCTACCCCCTGCTTCCTAATTACCTGTTCAGTTTCATCCCTTTCTGTTAGGGAAGACTGTAATATTTATTTTCTTCCCAAATGCTCCTGAAGCAGGCAGGATAACAAAAAGTCACTTTCCTTTTGACTATTACAGTACACAGAACATGCACAACTGAAACAAACAAAATGAGTGGCTGTATCAGAGTTATGGTACAAAATAATAGATTTCTTTCATCAGGATTCCCACCTGTGACCTGACACATTGTCTGTGAACCCTGGGTGCAGTTTGTATTGTTAGATGTCTGCAATGCAGTGGTGTGAGATAGATGCCAAAAGGTTTTCTTAATAACGAGCTAGAAGGAAACTGACACTTATGGGTGAAATAATTTTTTAAAAATTTGAAATTCTTGGTTTAGGCTGAGATGCTCAAAACCTTACATTAAAGGGTTAAGTCTTTGAGGAAAAATAACATCAGTAAGTGAAGAAAGCACTAGGAAATACATTAAAACAATGGGAGAAGTATTTTAGAACATATTTTAAGCCCTCCCCCCTAAGTTATGGAAAACAAAATACTTATAATCTTTATATGCTTCATGGGGTTTTTTTAATTCTTCAATAGTATCATGTCCTCTTAGAATCAGAACAAGCAAAAAACATCCAACTAAAGTCAACTACAAATTCACCACCCACCCAGATCATTTTCTTTAATGTCCATGAAACTGCAGGTCATTGTTTTGGACAGGCGAGAACTTCCCATTTACTAAGGGCTCTGTAGCCTCAAGGAACTAATCCCCTAACAAAATTAGAATAATTTCTCATTAAGATCATGCTAGACCTCATGTTACAGAAGAAGCCACATATTTTTCTGCAAGTCTACTGGAAATTAGTACTATCTGTCTTAAGAGTGGGTTCTTCAAATGAGTAGGGAAATTTGTATATTGGTTTTCTTGAAGGTTTTAATATTATATTTCATAAGCCTCGTTAGTTCTCCTGGTAATGTCTGGGATCTTTCTAACTCATTCTGTACCACACAGAAAGTTGTAATAGGCTTGAAGCTGTTAATATCATAATATAAAATTAAACTGAAAATTGAGACATATCAAGATATATAGATACTCATCCTATATTCCTGCTTCTCTTGCCTAAAAATTATCAACTTCAAAAACTTTAATTTCAGAGAAAGTCTCAGGCATGGTCTGCTTTTCTGTGCTGTAGCAAATTTAGACTTACACTTAACCAAGTCTTCAAGCAGGAGAAAGAAAGAGAGAGAAAAGTAACGTTATTATCCCCCATGGGTTGTATATTGTCAGTTACTGTGGAGGATTAGGAGCCCAGTCTTTTGCCCTATAAAATCTTCCTATGGTTGTTTTGCTAAGAGCAGAATTTCTCTTCAGGTATTATAAATTAATTGCTTTAGTAGCTCTTCAGTTCAGCCTGCAGACTCAGTTTTCCTTGATGTCTGCTGCATTCATGGGTTTCTTGTGTCCTTTCTAAAGACAGCTCTGCACAATATTGTTAGGTGCAGTCTGTGCTGACTCCTTCTCCTGGCGTGCCATCCTGCTGCCCCAGGAACCTGCTGTTTTGTGACTCAGTTTTCATCACAGTGTGTAGGGCAGAACAGAGGGTCACAATAGGCACATGAGGTGCTTAGGGAAAGAGTACAGACACAGATACAGTACAGGACTAATACTTTGTGATGTGCCTGCAGCATTTCCCAACCAGAGGTTAAGAGAATTTCCCTACTAAAGACCGAATCAGGCCAATTATGGCTTCTAGTAGCTACATATGTATATATATTTGTGTGTCTGTGTATGTGTGTATGTCCATGTGTGCACACATATATATGCATAAAAAACTCAAAAATCACACATATTTTTATCTCCATATAACACTTTGTGTGGAAAAAGTTCCAGTTTGTCAGCTTCTTACTGCATGGTAATTTTCAGCTCTTATGTTTTAAAAAAAGGTAGAAAATTATTCTCTGATTTCCCTTCTTTGATTGTGATTTTCTAGCCCTCTCTCATATTCCCGCTGTCTTTATTTCAGTGTCTCTTATCTGAAATAAAAGGTCTTAATTCATTTAGTATATGTTCACAGAGAAACCTGTTTCACATTTATTGCCACACGTCTTGCTCTTTTGCCCATATATTCTTGCTGGTTTGTCTGGTTTTGTCAGGGGGGATATCAAAACTTTTGGCAGTGTTCGATATGTGAGTTCACCCCTGATGTACAAAAAAAATCCCCATACATCTGTGTTCTGATCTTCTGATCTCTGCCTCTTCCCTGACAGCATGAAATCCTCTCAAAACCCACATGGTGAGGAGGATCTGCTCAGAGCTAGCTGGTAGGAAACGCTCAGAGCAAGGAGATGCAACCACCAAATCCCACCCTTCCTGGGATTTCACAAGTAAAAAATCCTTCTCATGAGGAGCACTCCATGGCATTGTATATAAAATGCTGTATTGTGTACAGAGCACCCACTGGATTGGGAATAACTCTGGTCCAATTTCTCCCTTTCTGCTGTTGCTGATTCCAAGCCATTTTTCACAGCTCCATAGCAGCACCCACAAAGGTGAATCTACAGGTGCATCCCCTCCCAGGACACCTGAACCAGTGGGGAAAGCATCCAACCCTCTTCAATGGGTCCTGGAGGGTATTTTGTAAGTTTTTTGTAAGCTTTAAAGGAAGGAATAAAGTGTCCAGAGGAGTAACAGGGCACTCTTCAAAGGGAAGAAACCTGGATTTAAATCCACAGAATTTAGGAACTAAACTGAGGTTTTCCACATGATGTTCAAAAGTTCCAACTCGTGAGCTGCTATACAAAGGGAAAAGGGTGCTTATACTTTCCAGCTTCGTTAAAAGAGGGAAGGCATCAGAATTTATTCTTTGTACTTAAATTTCCAATGTGAAAGCTTAATTTTTGTAAATTTGTATGAATCAACATGGACAATTGTGTGCTATGCACTGACAATCTTTCAAGAACAGAAAAGCAAGACATTATTTCCTGGTTTTCCTGTCATACACAGGATTCAGAACTGAGATTTCTAATCAATTAAAGTAGCACAAAATAGGGAAGTTTTGGGCAACAAGTTTCAGGATCTAGCAACAGAAAAAGACAGGACATTTTTTTGCCTTTTTTTTTCCCCTTGCTTTGCTGGTAAATTTTTCCTCTAGATATTGGAAATGAACAGAGCAAAAGGAAAGGTGGGCTTGAATTCAGAAGAACTGAAGCTTTGATCTTAAAAAAGTTAAAAGTCAGAGCACAGAGTACACATATCACTAGGTCAGGGGAAGTGATGTCACGCTCATAATGAGCAACAACAATGCTTCTGAAAAAAACAGCTTCAAAAAATTCCCCCTAGATATTACATCAAGGGGTATGTTTGCATGTTAACTGCCTCCAAGCAATCTTTTATATTAAACTACTTCATGTGCAAGACTTCCAGATCGTTTACAGGGCAAGTGTAGGAAAGTAGGGGCTTTCCAAGTGCCTGAAAAGATTGTCTGACTGATTGTCTGTCTACAGGTTTTCTTTTAAAGCTATTTTAAGTATATGATCCCATCCCAGCTATTTAACTCAGGAACCTGCCAATCACACACTGCCTAATTGAACTCTCAGATACTGTAGGATTGCAAGCCACAAAGCATATGAACAAAAATGTGAAGAAAGGGTTTTCTGCTGTTATTTCATTCTTCAAATCCCATTTGAAAAGGTCAAATTTCAGATTGCACAGTCCCATTGAGACTCAGAGACTAAACTGGGACAATCAAGAAAAAAAAAAAGCTAATTTTTTTTCTTCCGTTTTTTGAAAAGCAAGAGGAGGTCTTTAATACTAGTTACTTGCTAGGGCTGATAGCAAGGTCTTAGGGGTGGGGAAAGGACAATGAAAACTGAAAAATGGAGACATGAGTCAGTTTTTGTACTGCTGAGCTCTAAATGATGACTGACTGTATGACATCCCCTTCAGAGACACTTGAAATCCTGCTTTGTCTTGTTTGATTTTCTTTTTCTTAAAAGAGAAAATATGAGAAAACAAACAGAATTAGGGTCTAAATGAGGGAAAATACTTCTGGAAGACATTCTGCAAAAGGCTAGAAATAAACTCTATTTCACAACAGTTGGACTGTGGTTCTGAGCCAAAGCCCCCTGAGGTTAAGTGAAAACCTCCTTGATTTCAACATGTCAGAACCTAAACCTCAGTGTTTTACGGAAATGAGAGAGGCAGTATTTATCTTGGCATGTATTAAACAAATTTAAAATACTTATTTAATCAGCATACAAATGTATTATCATTGTATCCATGTTTATTGATTGACTGCATAAACACATGTGACCTCAACCTGAGGCATAAAATCTTAGGACTCCACCAACCCCAGTGGAGTAGTGAGAGTAATGTCAGCAGAGAGATCTGAACACTAAAGGAGAAGGGACTTTACACAGTCATGGCCATCCATGCTCTTAAATGAAATATGACTCAGTGAGCTCATAATATTGGCTGAATTGCATTTACTCTAAGGAAGAAAAAGCATCTGACCACGTGTGCATGTAGCTGGTGGTTTGCAATAGCGATCACCCCCAAACGTTATCAGCAGTATGCCTTTGATATTTAAGGGGTGAGTGAGTGTTATTTCTCTTGACCTTATTTGCAGAACTCCTTCCATCCTGTGAGCATTAGTGACTGGGAGGCTGCGTACTTTGTGTAGCTGTCTACTGGATGTTTTACTTCCAGTGATTTTTTTTTCTTTTTTCACCTGAGGCACTTCAGTCATGTAACTTCAGCAATCAATTTTGGCCCAAAGCAGCACAGGCCTCAGTCACAGAGTAGCAAGTATTTGCATGCAAGCTTGCTATTAAAGCACCAGGGAGAAGAGTGAGTACACAAAAGCTTAAGAAATTGGAATCTGAGTTGAGTCATCACACAGTCAGCTAAATTACTAGCCCTGTAATTAGCCTTTTTGGAGGTCTCTTAATTGTTAATCCCTTTGCTGGTTATAATTGCTTTATTGAATCTAAATTAATCTATTTTTTTTTAAGAAATAATCATGCAATTCTAATGACCTCACAATATTAAAAAATATGGAAACTACTTTGAGAACTAATTTAGATTAGGTTTTTTTGAAGAAAATGAGCCTTGGGAATGGTATTTTTTGCAGGTTTTTTTTGTGGGAACATAGAGTTGTAAGGATGAGAGGGGCTAATATTTCATTTACACAGTGTATGCAAAGCAGTTGTATTTAAAAATTCACTAGATTGGGAGTATCCACTGCATATGGAGAGGGAATCAGTGCCAAATCAGAACTGGATCCATGCCAAGGAAAGAGAGCCAGGGGTTAGACATCCATAAAGTGTTGGATGGAATGAAGACAAAGGTAAAACACTTTGGTTCATTCCACATCTAGGCTATTTCCTAACCACTCATGTAAATCAAATTTTCCAAACAAAAACCACCATATCTAAAGATGGACATTTGCATATTTTTCACTACACAGAAATTTTACTGGGTCACATAAAGACTGACTTAACCTGAGCATACACCTCTGAAATATGCAAGGTCTTTTTTGACCCAGTCTGGGATAGAAAAAAAATATATCATCCAGGTGTCTGGGACTTCCAACACTACCAGGAATTACCTCATTATCCCACAGCTCCATTCTTTATCCCTCATCAGATAAAGAGTATGGGGGGAAGAACATGGAAACATGAGAAAGAGAACAGATAAAAGGAAACTAGGGAGAAGAAAAACATGTTGAGTCTTAATCAAGCCTGGAGAGGAAGCAGGAAAAAACATAGCTGGCTGGTTTATGATTTATTCTCTTTACTGATCTATGTTTGTAGTAGATTGAAACGTGTTCTTGTTCCTAATATATCTTTTATTCCTTGTTTATCAAGTGTGAAGTCAAGGATGAACAAGTCTAAGTTATGGGCAAAGTATGACGCTTCTTTAGAGCCAATCTCAAGAGGAATTACATTGTAAAGCCCAGTGAGCATGTTAATATTTTCCAAGCAGTTACACATCATTCTACCCTGAGCCTCAGACCAAGGAATACATTTGTTTAGTGTGTTAAAATATAAGCATTTAAATGTATTAAATTTTATATTATCCTTTATATGCATAATGTGAAATCTCGATTTCCACTGCTTCACCAAGAAATCATCACTGACTGAGCACAAGAAAAAAAATTGAGACTAAATTTGGAAAGACAAAGGGGAAAGGAAGAGCAGTGATAGATACAAGAACCAATGGAAATACAATCCTTTTTCTCCATTCACGTATAAAAGAAGGGAAAGATGGCCAAGTTTGGAGAGGTAGCAGGAAAGAACCAGCACAAGTAACAGAGATGGCTGGTAACATGTCTCCAAGGTTTCACAAATAATGGCAAATGTTCAACCAGACTTTGCACTTTGATTCCTGTTTTTGGACTATTTCACAGGCTTTAAGAGAATGTCTATGGATTCTATGTCTACATGCACATTTAAAATTCCATATTCATACGTACAGATACGTATCATCTTCTATATAAACTACTTTGTGGACATTTGGGGCTCCAGCAGGCTCCTGCATGAGCATTTAGAATACCATCACAAGTTACCCTGATTAAAATGAAATTAGGGTTTGAAACTATCCCAATACACCTAAGTGTCCAGTTCCCCTTCAAAAGCAAGCGCATAATAAAATGTTATCTTTAAAGTACTGCTCTCTATCTCTTACACACAGCTGAAAAACAGCCATTTAACAATGAAGTTTGACAGCTGCTCAAAAGAATTCTGTGTCTCTACACGCCATTCTCTTCACTTGGTTATGATGCCATCAGTAACTCTGCACTTATGGAGCTTTTAACTAAACGTATTTTAACTTGTGCACAGAGGTGGATTTTGCAACACACAGCTATCAAATTAAGCTGTTATTAATTATAACAATTATCACATTGTTATAACACACTCTTTTTCCCATGATCACAAATTTCATAATTCAATAGACAAAAAAATTCTGTGTCATCTGGAAGTATGTCTCAAAGTCCACATGTGTATTTAATACCATCAACATATTGAGGCAACGTTTTTTAGTCCTTCTTCATGGTTCATATACAAGTGAAAGAAAATAAAAAACAACCCATGGAATCAATAAGTTGCCTAAAAGACAACTCCAGGCACCTAGCAATATTTTTCTCTATTGTTTTACTTTACTGGAAACCAAAATTAAATACACTGAAAGAGAAACTATCAGCATGCTTCTTATTTTTCATTACAAAATACCAGCCCTGATGTCTCATTTGCTTTTTAAACTGCAAGCACTTCTTGCCTTCTTACCTTTTGCTTTAGTTGAGGAGATCATCCTACACTAGGTATAACAGCATCTGTACAATGCAAATTATTTCTGTCTGGAGGACACACACCTAGAGTGTGTTCTAGAACACTGGCCTGGCCTGATCATGCATTTCTCAATGATCCAACATCCAGGAGAGATATGTAAAAAAAATGCATAATCAAATTAATTATGGAAGTAGCACAATTTACTAAATGCTGATATGAAAGAATGGGAGAAACTCATTGCAGAAATACTTCTATGGGCTCAGGAGCATGTCTGTGACAGAATTTGAAAGGAAAAAAAATATCCTGAGCAGAAGACACATTTAAGTACTTTATTAAGAAGAGAAAAAAAATATAACTAAAGTTACTAGCAAATAGGCTACACTGTTGACTTAGACAGGGTTACAGGAGTGAAGTTATACCTTTTATTAAACTGACTAATTTAGTATTAAAAAACAAAGAAGTCTTCAGGAACAAAAACTCCATCACAAAGGAAGATGTTTCTCCATTTTCCAACTATATCAACTGGATTAATGGGAGAGATTGGTTTTCTTTCTCCTCAACTGTTCCTTGCTTATAGTCTTATGCTGCCACAATTACAGCATTATAATTTTATCTTGAAAGTGTTCAAGAATCTTTTCCTTTAGCCTTTGCTTAAAATATCAGTTTTAATATCATGGCTAACGCCATTAAAATCATACATAGAAGAGCAAAAATCATGCTAAAAAAATCAAACAACAACAAAAAAAAAAACCAGTAGACTCTACATAGGTAATGTAATTGTTTTCAAATTGGTTAGATCTGTTGCAATTCAGTTCTGAGGATACTGAAAATATGTTATTAGCCATTAGCAGTTGTCTTTAACAACTTGAGGGACACAGATTCCAAAAGTCTAGAAAGGGCGAACACTTACTTTTAAAATGTCAACAAGAATAAGAGAGCTTAACTTCAATTACCAGAAAAATATCAGAACAAATAATGAAGAGGTCTTTTAGGAAGAATCTTGAATATAAACAGGATGTAAGAGACAAATTAATTTATAATAAATAAGTCATATAAGAGCAAATTTATTTCTCTCTACAGCTGATAACAAGCTTTATGGACAGAAGAGAAAAAAACTGTCATGCACCTGGACTTTGACATCTCTCAGGGCATTTGAACAGACAAGCAGATGTGAGGTAGGCAGTTCTTTGGGAAATCCCATTCACAGAATTAGTTACCAATAGTTACTAGTGATTCGTTTTTAGATGAGCAAGATACATCAGGTTAAGTTTTACAAGACTTTTAATTACATGTTCATTATTGAATTGGTAGATGACTAAGATGTTTTTGCATTTGAAAATTACACGAAGGTAAAAATTAGACTTCAAACCTATCAGAGTGCAGAATGTACATTTTAAATTTTGCATTTTAAATGATCTTGGTGCACAGCATAAATCTGAATGCAGCTAAGCAATTAATGAATTCACATGTAACTATATAAGTAAAATTACCTGCATAAATATAAAAAAGAGAATTAATAACCAAACACAGTACAAAAAATAATCTGGCAATTAGAATAGATCACAAACAAGCAATAAAATTGTACAATTGCCTAAGAAGCAATCATGCTGCATTAGAAAAAAGTAGTATATTTTATGTTAAACACACAAAATATTCCTTGCTTTCTACTCAGAGCTGGTAATTCTTTACCTGGATCCCAGTGACCACTGCAGGTTATCACATGTCAATACAATACATGAACCAGCTGGAGAAAGTCCCAAAACCTGAAATAAGAATGAACTTTCAAAAACGTTTCTATCATAAGGCTTTGCAAGAATTGAGATTGCAAAGTTTAATCCAGTAGAGGAAAGACTAGGAGGAGGTTTGACAGCAGTCCTCAAATTTTTGGAAAAAAAAAATTTTTGAAAGCAGGCAATGTATTGTTTTTCAATAATCTCTGAGAAACAGAAAAGATTGCAATAAGGGAGAATTAGGTTAGAGGTGAGAGAAATAATACAGTGTGAAAGGCCGACTAAACAATGAGCAATAAACCTGAAGAGATTTTTCCTGATTGCTAGAAATTTTAAGGAGGTCCAAGACAAACAACATTGAAGACTGGTTTTCTGTATCGTTCTTTTTTTAGAGCATAATTTTGATTTAGTTATCTTATAAATATTGAACAAAAAGTGTTGTCATCAAACAGTATGCAACTTTCTACCCTTACTTCATTGTATAGGTCATACATGTTCTAAACATACATCTTTATTAATGGCATTATAATGTAAGCTGAATACAAAAAATGAAAGTTAAATGAATGCCTTAAACAAGGAATCAAAATCTCTTTAACGAGGCAGCATCCTAATGACTACAGCAGAGGAGGTGAAACTGGAGATATCCAGTTTTCTTGCAGATTTTTCACAGTAGACCACTGCTTTCTGTCTAAATATGTAATTGATCCAAAAATATTAAAGTTACATTATTAATTAAACTCACAAAACTGAATGCCCTTGTCAGTAGTCCATAATGTGTTGGCTTCTAAAGTTACTACATGCTCAACAGTTGTTTGTTTTTCACATTAAAAATAAAATAAAATAAATTTCTCTATTCTGTAGGTCTGACATGCCCATTATTTCAGAAATATTGATTCTTATCACTTTCCCCCTCTGAACTTTTCAGTAGGTCATTAATTATTTAATACTGTGGATAATATTTACATCAAACATGTAAATAATAATGAATAGTCATGCATGATTGTCAACTAACCTGATACATTTGATATATGTATCAGTATCTCATACAGAGGCAAATCCTTTAAGCAGTCTGGATGACATGCCTCTAAATTTCTCAGATGAAATAATGAAAATTACACCTTGGGCCATTAAGAGGGAAGGTGATCCCCATCCTGTCTGACATAACTGGATTCAAATATTCTCGACTTTGTTGCAGCCTCCAAGCCTTTGTACCTTCTTACCTTAATATTTCTGAGAGAAATAACATATGAATGTTTAATTAAGCTTGTGATATGTTCCATCTCCAGCTCTTTATAGTGATTTAATAGCCCACGTGAACTGTTAAACAGATCTCTCCATCTGGAAAAGTACCACTGAAGCCAAGAGAAATTCTGCACACAAAGCTGGAGAGGACCAAGTCCAAGAATGGTCAGAAGGCAGTGTGCTGAGCTTACACTCCCTACATCTGAAAGGCCTTTTCTTTCATAAAACACATTTCCTAGTCTTAAAAGAATAACAGGGAATGGCAAAAAACAGCTGCTACTAAAAGCAGCAAATGTCGCTGTTGCTGTGCATTCATAAAATTCACAAGTCTTTCACACAACTTTACTCAAAATGGTAAATATATGCTAGAAAAAGTATTCACAAGATTACACCTGCCAGTATGGATCCTTGTACTTAGAACAAATCTATGGATGTACATACTTTCTAATAAAAGTGAGATACTTGGAACTCCTCATAAAATATAGCTCTGTGAGAAAAGTTTATTTCAAAAAGTTTCTTTACTTCATCAGCAGGATTTCTCAAAAATCAATGTCATCAAAAATAGTATTTGAGAGAGGTTTTAAAGTTATTTTTTAAAGCAAATACACATACTTTCTGACAGGAATGAAAAAGCTTATGGCAAGCCATACAAAACCACAACCTACTGCTGCTCTGATCATTATTCCCAGTTCCCAGTTATTGGACTACATGCCAAAGCAGCTAAGATGTCAAAGTCCGGGAATAATTGTGTTGGAGCTTTAGGGCTGCCTCTGATCAGTAACATTGTTGGACTGTCTCTTTGCTGCTCATTTTCCTTATCCTCCAGAAGTCCATTTCCTTTCCTTTCAACATTTTTCCCATAATTTGTCTGGTTTTTATCCATTCATGAGCAGCATTCCACTCAAACCCTTTATACATCCTATGATATATAAGATCTGTTTAGAGGACCTCCAGGCTGTGAGTGTGGGTTTTGCTCAGGTGGGCAGATATATTTCAGAAGCACATGCCTGCTGACACGGAAAATACATACCTGGAGCCTTCCTGCTGAAACACAGCCTGCACACAGTCTGAAGCCTTCACAAAAACATACCACAGTCCTTGGTCTAGTACCTGTTTCCTCTTGCAATGCTGGGTTCTTTTCCTGACTAGATCCTGCTTTAATATGGAAAATGCAGATTTGGTCCCATATTTCATGTGTCCTGTTCAAGCCAGGAACGTTTTGTGTGCTGTCTGTAAGCAGCTTAAGGATGGAGTTGGATTTGATCTGAATTTTGTACTCCGCCACTGAGATAGAAACAGAACTCTTTCTTTTTAGGGGGTACAGAGACAACGCTCAGAGAGAAAACTCCTGAGAGCATCCAGAATACCTGGTGTGCCTGCACACTAACAGTGTTTGAGTCATTCCCAGCATCTTATAGCTGTACCTCCCATGAGTACACACAGAGAAAAACCTGGGGCATCAGTTCTGTGGTGTGCAATAAGTCATCCTCCCATTTTTCCACATTGTGCAGATGTTATGAGCCTGCCATGCAGCCCTGCATAAAATGCAGAGTCTCAGAAAAATGGCTGGGAAGGAGAGGAGGAAACCAGGGTCACATCCAGGTACAGATCCCAGGGTGTCAGCCCTCCCTACAGTTTCCCAAGTGTTGACATTGTCTGAACTTGCAAATAGAGTCTGAGTCTGTGCTTGGAGTAAGGGTAAGAGAGCACAGAGATGCTCATTAGCACAAGGGCCCCTAATTAGGCAACATGTAGAGATGTCACCACTGCCAGCTCAGCTCAGCTCAGCTACCGAGGGTCAGCAAGCCTGAGGACTGGGGCAGCCCTGTGTATGAGTGCCTGAAACAGCAGCCAAGCAGCCCTTGCTCCTACAGGGCACACCTGAGACAGTCAGAGATGCATCCTCGCCTCACAGGGGATTCTCAGTGCCCCTTAGAGGCTGCTGCAAGCTGTGCCAGGATGGGCAGCCAGGGCACTTTGTCTCCATGATGCCTTCAACAGAGCCACAAGGCACCAGGCCTTGAGGTCCAGCTATCACACCAACTATCTCAATCACCCTGTGTGTAAACCACAGTTACAACATCCTGTACAAATAAGGGCTTGTCAGCAAGAATGAGATCCTTGAGGGCAAAGCTGCAGTCAGTGCTTGCATGATATGCTGTAAGCAAGTTACTGGGCATTCTCTTCCTCCTCCTTCTGTTGTCCCTGGATAGTGCCCTGGCCCTCCTGCACACTGGGGCACAGGCACCATGTGCCATAGGTGAGAAAGAAACCTGGATAAGCAGGGCACAGGAAGGAGAGGGTCTAACCTGTCTTCCTACCTTCTCAGCCTTGGTTTTGATCCATGAATCCCAATGTGATGTGATTGGTGACCTATGGAGATAGGGAACAAGCCTGCATTCTCCTTTATTTGGATGCTGGACACAATTCCAGCAGGTGAAAGGGGAGGTGTTACATCCTTACCAAGCTCCATCCAAGTAGCTCCACACCATCCACTGCCAGCTTACAGCTCACAAGCACAGCCTTTCTCCAGTGACAAAACACATTTGCACTGTAAGTTCCTTAAGACCCACTTTTTACATTAAGAACAAGCCTGTGCTTTTACAGAGCAACAGAAAATGCTAGATAAGCATTGATGGATTGAAAAATAGTAACGTATATTCTCAAAAATATAAAAAATTCACATTAGGAATCATTATTAAAAGACAGTGATATTGCACAGATGGGTCACATTCTTATCTCCAGAATATCCTGACCTGAATCTATCTTTATTCAGCTTGTTCAGAAAGATGAAATAATCCCTGGGGATTTCACCAAGCACAAAGAGGCAAAGTGATGTGTCCACAGTAAGTAAAACAGTGACTCAGAAATGTCCTTCCTCAACCCATTATCTGTCAAGCAATAATTTTTCACTTTATTAACAGGCTAAGAGATCATGAGAATTAGTCATTCTGATTAATTGAGTTTCTAGATAAAATGTATATCACAGATTGTGTTTTATTATGTCTGGGCTTGTGGAAAAATCATACATTGCATCAAATGACTGTATCAGTTCTGCTGCAAACTCAGCAGCTGAGTTTGAACTGAGCTGCTGCACAGCTATAAGTAGTGCTCACAACACATGTGAAAACCATCACGCTCCATTCCGAGGTGGGAAATCACTGAAGAAAAGTGTTCTGGTAAACAAACCCTTCCTGATAGCACTCTGAATATCTGGCAGTGAACACAACTCCTGGTTCATTCTGCTGACAAAATCTGCCTCACTCCTCCCTGCTAATAAAGCAAGGCTGCATGTCAGGAAAGGCTGAGACCACTGACACAGAAACAGACTCTTGGTGTCAGCCTTAGAAAAACCCAGCCAGAGCTGCACTTTTACCAAACCATCTCCTGGGTATGGCTGGGGTGTTCACTGCAGCCCAAATATCAGATGTTGATACCATCATCTCCCTGCCAGCCCTCCCCACAGGCTCAGCAGTGCTCAGCCCACATGGCAGACACAACAGATGTATTTTCCCAAGTTAGAGATTCTTAAGGACAACAATTTCACAGCCCATGTGCAGCCTCTTTCAGTGCTGCTTAGAAAGGCTTATGTCTCTAGAGTCTTCTCTGCTACAGTTTAAGCACATTTTTCTTTCCTGTTCACCAGGAATATGGAGAACAAACTATCCTCATTTTTACAGTCCTCAGTTTGCTTTTGAACATCCTAGACAAGGTCAGTGTGACTGCTAACAATATTTTCCATGGTTCAGAAATGTTCAGTGCTCATATATCGTCCTGTACTAGAAAGTACACAGGATGCAGCAGGACTGCTGCATGTAATCATTTGATGGAAAATATGTTCCAGGTATCTCAGGCCGCTGCTCTGTTCCAGTGTCACACATTAAATGGTGTGTTTTCCCACCTTACCAATCACATGCACAGTGCTGACCGCAATCGTGCCAAACATCCCATGTAGCTGCCCTGCCAGGAAGCCAGGGAATGTTTTCCCTTTCATTCATTAAGTCATTCTTACACAAGTATAAAATATGCCAGCTGACTTTGCTATCACTAAACACACCACAGAATTGACACACTGTATCTCCAACGAATTTAGTCTGCAAGCAGTGGCAATGGGATGCATTCATACCATCCCCCTTGACAGTTTGCACAAGTCAACCTTCAGATGTTCCCACCCCTTTCTAGGAACCCTATGAAGAACACAGGCCTAGCTTTTGGTACACCAAATCACACCTTATTCCAATATCTAAAGTGGACAGTCAGTCAATCTTGCATCAGCACCAACATGGGTGTAACCACCAACACAGGGCTTTAGGCATATGCAATATTTGAGTAAAATCATGCAACAGACTTCCCGTCAGCATTCAGGCTGGGAAAATGCAACGGCTCAAATAGTCCCAAAAGAAGCAGCCCAGTCCTGACCAAAATTAATTTTTATTCAAATATATGTGAAAGGACAGAAAATATTTTGCAGTCATCGGTCTAACAGTGATTATGAGGTATCTAAAAAAGAAGTCTTCATTTTGAGTCACTGGTCATTGTACACATATACCCTTTAGGTGGTTAATGCTGAGTTTCACAGTGCAGGTTAAATGTTGCAAACTTCTCTGTAGCTCTCAGATCTTCAGAGAGAGAACTCGTCTAGTTAGCACTGACATTTAGAATATGTTCATTGTTTTCCTTCTCCTTTTTTTTTGACAGCTACTGTTTAAGAATGGACTTTAATGTAGCCGAAGACACATCTGAGGGTATTTTTTAAAAGTAGTTTGGGGAAGAGGAAGAGAATGAATACATGAAAATAAAGCCTGATCTAAATTAGTAATTTATATGTTCCCAGATATGTTCTTCTTGAGATCTTGCATATAGCAACTGTATCAGATCACCTATAATTTAAGGTTTTCAGTTTGCCACCTAATGTCTGCTCCTTTTTCATAAGCTGATCTTGTGTTTTTCAGAATAATATTGTTTTCACTGCACATCATCTGAACAAAAAAATGAAGCATTCTCTCCCTCACAAACAGCACATGCTCACACATGCTTCTCTCCTTGGTCTGCGTAAGGTAGCTTGGCACCAAAAAAAAATGTGATTAAGATTTTTAAAGTGTCAAAGCCAAGAGGCTCACAGACACTTACCTGGAGATCAGAATGAAGTTTAGGTGCTTTCTGAAATTCAAATTAGCAAGTGTCATTCTTCCTGCCTCCTACCACACTTCAGGGAATGTTTGATCTGCAGAGAGAGAATGAGACACAGAAAATGAGCAAGTGAGAAACCACTAGGAGCCAGAGGCTCAGACTTCCCACTCCCCAGCATTACCACTGTCTCTAGGAGCATGTGAATAATCACAGTTACTCTTGCTTACATGGTCCTCTTGCAGGGAACTAATGTTGAGTACTGTAGAACCAAATTACTCATAAATATTTAGGTCAAGGATTTCAGCATGGAACAACAGTACAATTAACAATTCAAAACGCTGCCACTGAAAGTTATTTTTGACACCATCAGCTGGAAGTGAGCAGACATGCCTTTGTTAACTTACGTTGTAGTCTATCATTTGTAATACAATATCAGTGCAAAAAAACAACCTCCAAGAGGATTGATCAGAAAATTCATAATCTTTTATTTGTTTGCTAAAGCAGACATTTTATAAAGGTTCTTGTGATCTCATGTTACTGCCATGTTGCTCAGAAATAAAAGACACTGCAAGGGAAAGAAGGAGATCTAACATCTCATGACCTACATGGGTTCTTTATTGTTAAAAATGCAAAAAGTAAGTTTTTTCTGTACTGGGGAAAAAGTTACACTGATTAGAATATAGAAATTGTATTTTATGCATCAACTTCAATACAAATTTTAAACTATACATAGTGGTCTGTATTAATGTATTACTATATTAATGCTTACCTATATATACCCTTCATAATGCTTTAATACACTATTAGACAAGTGCTTGAAAAAATGTGCCAACAACCAGAAAAAGAGCTTCAGTAACAAATAGAGATATATGAGCAACAGTGATCTCCTTTCATTTTTAACTGAAAACTGCTAAGTCCAGTGAACTGTAAGGCCTGCATCCTTTGTCCACTTGAGTATCCCATTAAGCTGCAGCTGGCATAGTGCAAAGGGAAAGAAAGAGAAAATAAAAAAAAAAACAAAACAAAACAAACAAACAAAAAAAAACTAAACAAAAAAACAAGTATCAGGAAAGTAGGAACTGTCCAAGAAGCAGATTTTTTTTTTTCTCTTTCTTGTGCTCAGTCAGTCCTGTACCATCAGCCTTCTGCTTTCACTTCTGCAAGCAAGCTTCTGTTTGCATGCTGAAGTCTGAATAGTTCATCATCCGGGCTTATGCTGAGCCAGGGGCTGAGCTTTAATAAGTTTTAACTGCATGGACTGACCTTTGGTCTTTTTACATATATTTTAAATACTGACTCCATTCTCCTGTCCCAGGACAGGGAAAAAAATTATATCTAGTTTGTATTGGATCTTCTAATTTTATACTGGCTTGTTGAATTTGGGACTAATCCGTTCTTTAATACTGATGCAATTTTGGGTACTGTTATGAGCAATGCAAAAAATAAATAGGACGGGAAGAAAATGTCTGATAAGGGCACCATGAAGTCTTTATCTCTTCTGTGTGTTTTTCCTTTAGTTCCATGGCTTTGCTTTCAATTCCTTATCAAATTGCATGAAGACCTGTTACAGCAAATTCTCACATAGGAGGCAGTGGTGTGTGGGCATGCAACAGGCACATGGCACACAGCAGAGGAACCTCTTCCCTGACTCTTCCTAGTGAAGAGATGGACTAAATGCAGCCCTGTCAAACCATACTGCATCTAATTCCCAAGTGTCCTGCTTTCCTACTCACAGAGAGGTGCAAGGCAAGGACGAAGGGAAATTGATACATTTTAAGCTTCATATCCCTCCTATTTTTAATAAGAGTTCACATAAAAGAGGTACAATTGCTAAGTCTCATTTACGAATAATTAGTCTACTGTGACTGGCCAACCAGTTTTATAGGTACCCATCCCAGGAAGTGTTCAAGACCAGGTTGGATGGGGCTCTGAACAACCTGGTCTAGTGGAAGGTGTCTCTGTCCATGGCAGGGGGTTGGAACTGGAGGATCTCTAAGATCCTTCCAACCCAAGCCATTCTACAATTCTTTGATTCTATGAGTACAGGGTATGCTCTGTCCCTTAAAATCTTTGTAGTGACCTTCTAACTTGTCTTTTAGTACTGCCAATTTTAATGTGACTATTTCGGGTAGTAAGATCAGAATACTTTCTGAAAAATACAAGAGGATTTAGAATAATGAAGGGTGCAGATCTGAAGACATTATTTTTTACTTTATTCTTATTTTTTCTTTGTTATATCCAACAATCTTTTTTTTTTAGATCGATGCAATCCATTCAGAAAAGGTGTAATAGCAGCAAGCTTGAACTGCAGTGCAAAAAAGCAACAAAGAATCAGTGTTTCTGCCTTGTCCTAAGGACTTTTTTCAAATACATATATATATATAAACATAAATGTCTTTATTTATATCTCTGTTGAACTACAGAGATGAAGAGAGAGAAAAGCATTGAATAATTCATCAAATTTTCTTCCTTTATTACAGAGGTCCAATTTTCTCACATAAATATATAAAACCAAACTGAATTCTAACAAATTATTAATATTAAAGATGTAACTAGAAGATTTTATCCCAAAGAAAAATAGTCTTGCTAGTCAGCATTGGTAGAGTTTCTGTGACTTCAGCTAGAGACAAGCATGCAGATCTGAGGCAGGCATCCCTGTCTCTGTGCCTAGTCAATGTAGGTGACAAAGTCCAGGGATTAAGAGGTCTCATCCTGAGAAGAGATCTAAAACAGACATTTGACTACATTACAATAGTGTCTGTTTCTCTCACTAAAAATAAGAGGAGCCCAAATAACTATCTCAGGTATCTCATATGTACCCCAGAGATGCTTAAAGTCATGAGAGATTAAAAATTTGCAATGTCCAGTCTGTAATAAACCAATTTACACAAGTTGAATTATGACTGCAGAAACATTTTCAGATTAATTCATAACAACATTCAAAAATATTCTAAATATCCTGTTGCCTTCAAGACACTGCAGGCAATTCCAGTTAAAATCTACTCTCTGGGAATACCCAGCCAGACCCATTGCAAATTTTATATGGCGATAAAACACCCTCCTATAACAGAAGACTTTGACTTTGACCAGACTGCAGTGAAATTGAGCCTTGTGCAGAGAACATCCTTGCTATGGTGTTTACTAATTTAGCTTGTAAGGCTGTGCTTAGAGAGGTATTAAGAATTAACTCTATTTGTGGACTATGTGTGTAATTCCCCAATCTGAAAGAGGAATATATATATCTAAAAATAAAGCTCCATACACAGTTTCCCAGTAGACAATTGCTTACTCGTTTAAAATGTATGTTTACTTAAAATTTTGTTCCCTGGGACAGCCTAATGAAATATACATTTCATTTTAGCAGGGACTCCCAAAGGAATCAGCTGCCAGGCAGCCTTTTCCTAGCTCCTTCTGTGCAAACTATGTAAAGCAGGACACTAAATCTGCAATAGCAGGCAACGCTCAGGAATTAGAGTTTCAGCTCTGTTTTTGCTGGCAGTGCCTGAGTAGTACCAGGATGGGAACCATTCTGTTAGTACATTGATAATGCGTTCATAGCAATTTGTTACCTGACTAATTTCTTACAAAACCAGCACCTAAATATGCTCCCCATAAAATCACTTTTAGGAAAGTCAGAAGCTAAGAGGAAATGATTGAGGGAAATTTCCCTAGTTATGAATGCTTGCAGTATTTTGGCATCCCCAAGTCCTGCAAGACCCACAGCTTAATTTTAGCTTTTGTCTTAGGCAACAGAGATATTAATTCTGCTAGCTAAAAATCTACCTTAAATTCCATCCCACATTCTGAAACCATAAAGACAGATTAAAAAAACCAGACTGAATAAAATTTAAAAGTCTTGCATAAAGTTTATAACTACCAGAATGTTAACAGTGACTCAATACCATATATTATATCAAACATGGTCACAAAACCATCTGCGTGTTAGATAGAGTTAAATATCTATATGCCACATGAAATGACATGTGTATGAAAAACATTAATTGTATAAGGTTTTTTTATGTTCTGAATGAGTATAATTATTTATTCATTTTGTATATAAATTATAGTTTATACATCTTATTGTTTTATAATTATATTATTTTATTTTATATTCATTATTTTTATTTATATTATTATAAATACTTCAAAATCAATGTCACAAACAATCAAAACAATAAAAGTACATTACAAGCCTTTGGTTGAAATAAAGGACAGGGAAATTGTAGTATATTTCTTGGCAGGAATCCAGAAGATATTTCTATCAGGAGTTTTTTTTAAACTAAATCAAAAGGGATCCAGGAATCATTTACTCTAAATAATGCTAGCCAGGAAAATCTCTATGAAATGATACTGAAAAAACATTTTTAAATGTACTCTTCTGCATCAAAGCTTTTCACAGAATAAATGTCTTGAAAGACTTTGACTGAACTGACAGACAGTTCTGAATGTCTCGCTCAACAAATATAAACCAAGATGAAATTATAGCTGGTTTTATGGAAGAAAATAGGGATAAACTCCAGAGACAACTGTGGTCTCTAGGGAGGAAATAAGTATACTTAGTTATGAAAACAGTTGGAAAATACCAAAGAAGCAAAACTCTCCAGCTTTTCTCTAGCAACTTATAGCAGAGGTGAGTGGCACTTGCTACAGGGAAAGTGGAAAGTGGGCTACTCACAATATTGTTAAATACAGGATTGGATTCTGCTCAGCCTTTCAGACCTTCCAGACTTGCTGCATAGCCATCCACATCAAAATGTATTGAAACTGTAAGAAGACAGCATATTTTTTTAGACTTTTCTAAAATGGGCTGGGCTCCTAACAAAGGAGCTACTAAAATATAAAGAGATTTAAAGGATGTGGGTTATAAATAGGATAAGAAAACAAATAAGAAAGAAAACTGTGAGAATTTTTTTTATTATTATTTATTTTAATTTCATACTCTGACTCTTTGTAGCCTAAGTAAGGTATTTACAGAAAACCCTAGAGTTCAGGACAATTTGGCATTGAAAGAGGAAATGAGCTGTGAGCTTTGAAAGAGAATATCAAGAGGCAGCAGGGTCTGTCATGAGAAAGTGATATGAAAATCATTTTGGAGGTTTGAAATGTTGAACATTAAAATACATAACAGCACCCTTCTGTTTAAAAGTGTTATAAAAAACCTTCTGACTCTTTTCCAAAACAGATTGCTGGAGCCATACTGGTCCCCAGCCTTCCACGTGTCATATTCCATTCCCCTGCAGAGACACAGCAATATCAGCTGCACAACTTTAGGCTAAGGAAGGAAACAATCTCTCAAGCCTCTCTAGCAGGTGATCAGATATCATACCAGCCTCCCCCAAGGTGTCAGCCATCAGTAGTCACATCTTTCCCCGGGACACCACACAGCAAAATCCATCTGTCTCCCAATCATATATTTATGACCTCAGTAAAAAGATAAAGATATTTTGTTAGTAGAATTTGTTGCACTTGTGACTGAAAAAGGATTTTCAATAATGTACTTGTTTCACATATATATACAATTTTTCCTTACAATTGCAGCATCAGTGCCCAGGCTACTTAAATGAAACAATTTCTCTCTTCTTAGATGCAACAAGGCCATTCCTTTTTTCTCTTCTGAGGCTGCATGTTGACAGTACTGAGGTGACATGCTTATCTAAAAAAAAATGAGACCCTAGCTTCTTGTCCTGGTTCCAGCTGTGATAGACTTGATTTTCTTACTAGCACTGTGGGTTTAGTTTCAGAATGAGAAAAATGTTAACACCAAAGCACTGGTTTTGTTGTTGCTCATAGTGCTTACTCTAAATCAAGGCCCTTTTGGTTTCCCATGCCCTGCCAGTGAGGAGGGGGACAAGAAGCCAGAAGGCAGCACGGCTAGGACAGCTGACCTGAACTGGCCAAAGGCATAATCTATACCACAGAACATCTTGCTCAGTGTATCAGTTGGGAGGAGTTGGCTGGGAGGGGTTGATTGCTGTCTGAGACAGTCTGGGCTCTGGTCAGGGCGAGTAAGGAATTGCACTGTGCACCACTTACCCCTCAAGAGTTTTATTTCTCTTTCTGGTTTTGTTGTCTTTCTTTCCGTTATTGTTGTGGCTGTTATTACATTTTATTCCAATTATTAAACTACTCACCTCAAGCCACAGGTTTTATCTTTTTTCTGATTCTCCTCCCCATGCCAATGGGGGCATGGGGTGAAAATTGAGCATCTACGTGGTACTTTGTTGCCAACTGGGCTAAACTATGGCACTTCTTTTTCCTGTCCTTGGAATTTATTTTCACCTGCACACCACCTCAGGCTGCAGAAGTGCTAACACCACCTATTTCTCCAAATGATCAATTGCTCCATCCAATTTACCAAGCAGCTGCAGCAGGTCAGGGTGCAGAGGGGGGGAGAGGGAGGCAGCCAGGGCAGGGTGACTCTGGCAGCCAGGAGGGCTCAGATAACTCACAACAGTTAAACCCCAAGACACCTTGTTCATCTTGATAACAGGGTCCCATAAGAAGCCCAAGTAATTAGAGACCTGAGATTTTTAGCTTGCAAATATAATTAATCTGTAAAAGAATCTGTAAAACAAAGGCTGCTGCAACAATTATTTATATGTTTTTTGGATTTATTACTATAATTTAATTGAAAGAGAAGATACACTAAAAAATTTAAATTACTATACTAAATAAATACATCCATATCTACTGTAACTCTGTATCTTCTGTTTACTAGAACTGCCATGGGACTATTATGTTGTCTCTTATTTTTAGAAAACAATAATAAAAATCCGCCCTGATAGCATTTCTATTTATCTTAATAGATGTAAAAACTTTTTGCTCCATTTCTGCATTAAATCACAATTTTTAAAAAGCTTCTTCTTAAGTTTTACCTTTATTAAATTTTGCTGGATTGCAGTACTTTTCATTACTGTTGTCTCTCAAAATATCACCTTCAATTCAACTGTAAATAGCCGTGGAGAACAGTTCAAACCTTAAAGGGAATCTTCCAAAGAATTTTTTTTTTTTCTCTCATAACTGAGACCTTTCCCAAGGGAATAGGACACTTTTGGAAGGTGTTAGTGCTTTTCGTTTGTAGCCATAGGGAAAAAAAGTATATAGAAATAATGGGTTGGCTGAGTTTGTTATGACAGGGTTGCTCCTATTAGGAGATTCAGGGCAAATGAGAGTCAAGATAAAACAAAGTTATGGTGGAAAGCTTGGAGAATTTGTACTAGTTTCAATATCTTTGCTTCCATTTTCTAAATTGCCAATTGTCAAATGTCATTACTGCTCAGGCTGTTAGCTGCTCATTTGATTACAGAGTAGATCCCTCTCAGGAGGATGGCTCTGTCCATGTGTGAAATCACAAAATGTGCTTGTGCAGGTGCAAAAGCTTGGGAGAGCATGAAGATGATAATTAAAGTATTTTGTTGCCTTTTAAATACATAGTTATATCTAAAACAAAACACAAAAATACCAAGCTGTTTGCTTCTATTTGTTGTTAAAAGATTTGTGGCTGGATGTACTTCAGTAGTTGCCAAGAGTTCTTGCACAGTTCTAATACTAATTTATGATGAAGCATACCAAATGAACCCCAAGTGAAGTTAAGAAAATGAAATAAGGAAACTTTTGAGGTTTTAGCAGGAAAACAGACTGGAGTGTGAGTAGTCTGATGTAAATTAATAGATGGCTTCAATGAAAATTAAAGAGAAGAAAACTGCCTCCTGGGGTTCATTATGTCTCCTGAGCTGTTGGTAGTAAAGTTAATTTTTAAATGCTTTGAGGTGATTAAGAACTCAGGCATCACTCTAAATGTAAATAAGTCCTGTTTCATTTCCTTGCAGCTAACTGATTGCAGCAGTCACCAGCTACTCAGCTTCCTGCTACATTTGAGATCAGTAGTCTAGTTCATAATTAACCCTCTTCATATGAAGTGATATGAATGTTAGCAAGCCTGTTGTTGAACATATATGACATAGTCACTCACTAGGGTGAATGAAAAAGGAGAGGAAGGAGAATGTTTGTATTTGTAAATCATGAGGGCACTGTGTGAAGTAAAAATATCACAGAACAAAAACCAACATAGAAATGGAGTTTGTTTCCATTTACATTCAATGTAGCTTAAAAATGAAACCAGAACTTTCAGCTTAAACAGACTATTTATAGCAAAATCTAAAAAAAATCGTTAAAGCTTTATCTATTCCTCCACATTAGATCTACTAAATAGAAAATTTCAATAATCTGCAGATTAATATCACAAATGAAAAATCTCAGATGATAACCCATTCTTGTAATGTATAAATATTAGTATTAAGAATTAACATCAATAATATTGTTTAAGGCAGTGACTGGGACCCTTGAAATATGTATTCTAATTCCCATATCTAGAATTCAGATAGTTTCATGGCTAGGCAAAAGCTTCAGAAGTGAGCAATTCTGATCACCAGTTTGTAATTACTTACACTAGGACATGCTGAGCCACAAACAAAGAAAATCTCTCTACTGGATAATAAAATAGTGAGGCAACCAATGTCCATCTCTGGGACAAGCTCCCCAGCTTGTGGCTGTGGACCCAAGCCTGTGAGTGTTCAAGAGGTGTTTGGACAATGCTCTTAGGTAGTGTAACTTTTAATTTGCCCTGTGTGGAGTCAGAACCTGGACATGATGACCCTCATGGGTCCCTTCCAAGTCAGTATATTCTATGGTTTGCTAAAGAGTGAAAATACAGACTTTATTAATGCAACACAGGTATTCAGGTGGTCCAAAGCCCAGAAAATTTGGGTTCAAATCCTAGCCCCAAGCTTGCAGTGAAACCTGTCTGCCACCTGCTACCGCTTTCTTTACAATCCAGAAAGGCATCTGATATTTGTCTAAACATACTGTAAATACTGAAATATTTCAAGACAAAGGGAGACCTACAGAGATTTCCACTTTAATGTCTACCTGCAAAGTCAGTCATTTCCTATGTTTAGTCAAATCAAATTTAAACCTTTCTTTTAAATGCAATTCCTTTTATTCCTTTGAATACCAGAAGAATTTTCAAAGGAAAATTTGCACAATAAATGTTCATAGGTCTCATCTAACCCAAAAAGCAGAAAAATCTCAGAGTTGTTAGGTACACCTCTGCCTCACAGAGAAAGAGACCATGGCAGATAAGAATGAGCAAAGAAGGAAAGTAAGATTCATCAGCAAGTAAACTAGCAAGAAACTGGTAATTTCCAAATAAATAACAAAATGCTAAAGTCATTATGAATAAGCTCTACAAAAATGCAGTTGCTCTTTTCCTAGCACTGGTATTTAACCCTAAGTAGGTAAGTGAAAAAGGGAGAAATGTGCTAAACTGATCAGTATAAACACTTCCTAAAATTGTGGGCAATCAGAACCTAGCTAGAATCTGCCCCACCAAGAATCCTATTTCTACTCCAAGAATGTCACAAATTTATTAGCAAATTTGCTGAACTAAAGTTTACTACAATCATTTTAGAAATTAGGTCTTACCTATGAATTTTACTCCCAGTTTCCATTCTTCCACTGAAAAATTTCACTCTACTTTGCTTTCAAGCTCAATAGTTCATTACAGTCTTACCTGAAAAACATCTTCAATGCAAATTAACAGCGGGACTGCTAATTTTTTTCCTTCAAGAAATGATAACACAATATAGTAATATCCAGCTAATGAGTAATATTTCACAGCATTTTAACCAATAACTTTTACAAAAGTTACCAGAAGAATTTTTCTCCTTCTCTGCTCTTCTCCAACTTCTGTATCAAATTACAGCTAGTATTACTTATGTCTCTAAACCTCACAGTTGTAGCTAGAAGAAGACAAGGAGGGAAAAGAGGTTGATCTAGTCATTTATTAATGTCAGGGAGCTTCAGGCTAGATCTATTCAGTAGGGGAGAAATACTGTTATTGCTCTCAGTGAATTGAGGTGGGTCATGTCAATCTTGCAAACAAAAATTGTTGTTCACATTTGCTAAATAAAGGCTCTGGCCAGCTGCCTGCTGACAGCCACAGAACTACAGCAGCAAGAAACATTGCATATCTCTCAGGAACCCGCAGGGAAAACAATGTTGCCCCATAAAAAGGTTCACAGAATTTCCAAGTAGCAAACAAAAAGGCGTGGAGGAATCACTAGAAAGCACACTCGAAATAGGAATCTGATTATACAGTTATATACATGTATTATTTTGTTAGGAGGGGTTGGCTGTAACATCTCCAGCAGGAGAGATCTTCACTTTTAATCCATATCCTAAATATGGCTGACTCCATAATTTATTTTTTTAAATTATGCCAAGTTTGGAAGTAAGGCTTGAATATACCCACACATGTATATGTGCATTCAGTGATTGTGAAGGTTCAAATTAATCTATGACATCGAGATTATAACCAGAAATTAATCTTTGAAAATAACTCTCAAAGCAAGGTAACACCTGCCAGACAGAACACTTCAATATTCATTTTAGCAAGCACAGCACTTCCATGATTTCAAACACTTCCATGTTGGAAATTCAGGCCCTCTGCACAGTGCTTTAAAATCACTTAGAATTTTACATCAATGCCCTTATTTGAATCACATTAGCAGGTGGACATTCTCTCAAAGGCCAGAGTCATAGCCCATAACAATACCAATCAATAAATGTGGATTTAGAAAGGTAATTTCTTTTATATCCTGCTTACCAGGGATCTGATAAAAACTTTCAGTAACTGTAGCGCCCCATGAGAACGTTTGCAGGCAATGAGCAGGTCATTTTTCTCCTTTGCTCTGAATTTTTCATAGGGCTTCTCTTTGTGTGCTAAATGAGGACATATTCTTTGCATGGAAGTTCCCCACCCCTCAGCTCTCCTCTGCACACCATTGCAGATCCATTCCCACAGAGAAGAGGTCACATTCACTGTTTTCCTCCACAGAATCATAGAATGGTTTGGGTTGAAAGGGGCCATGAAGATCATCCAGTTCCAACTCCTTGGTGGGAACAGGAACGCCTTTCTGTAGACCTTTTTCTCCAGGGCTGCTCAGTCACAGGCAAAAGGGAAGCTAAAAGTCTTCTCATCTCACTGAGAAGGTATTGGAAATCCTGGTGGGCTTTTCCACCCATCTGGATGGTCAGTTTAATGCAGAAGCAGTCAGGAAACTGCACAGCAGTGGATGGACACAAGAAGAGCAGGGTCTTCTCTGTGCTGTGGGGCAGGTGCCACAGTCTGGTGCACTGCCTGCCCACACAGCTGAATCCAAGACAGGGCCACATTCCCACTGCGAGCATGGTACTCTCCCTCACTACTCCCTAAAAGCAAACAGTCATCCAAGAAAACATGGTTTCTTTAAGCCTTTAGATTTTTTAAGCCATCTTGTCTTTTACAGAGCTGAAAAAGTTGTCTGACAAGTTTTGAAAGTTTGTAAACAGCAACCAGTATGAAGTGTATGAACCCACAGTACATGCTGGCACCTTGGTGTAGTTGAAATGGTCAAGTATTCTTTCACAATCCTTTGGTATGTATTACAATTTGCTACACTTTACCACTGCATTAACTGAACCTTTCCCATGCCTTACCTGTCTGGGATAACAACTCGTGCTTGCTCAGAGTACTGCCAACATTAACAATGAAATGCAGTAGAAATAACATCCCTTTAGCAGGGCAGGAGCACACAGCCTTGATGCAGTGCCCAAGTTTGGCTTCCCTAAGTGAAACTCTGGAGGACACTCAGCCTCAGCAGCCCTCAAGTGCAGAACATTAGTCAGGGCTCAACATCTCTCCCAGTATGAGCAAGACTGAGCAGCTCCAGCCCACACTGCCTAGGTGAAGATTTTCTCATCTTATCCTCAAAGCTTTTCAAGCCCTGATCCTAAAAGAGGTCTTAGGAGCCTTTTTAATCTTCATACTTCTCCAACTCAATTTAATTTAGCTTCTCCTCTGAAATCAAGTCAAAGACTTAGAGGGATTTGAGGAGAAATACAATCTTCTTTCATTAAAAGCAGGGTTTTATCACAGATCTATGTGATTTGTATTGTCCTGGCAATAGGGGAGATCATGTTACTGGGAGTGTTTATTTTCTATGAGGCAATTACATTTGAGAGATATGATTGTAATTCTATGTGCTTACTCGAGAACTATGTACTCACACCTGGGCTGGGCCTGGTCACTCTGGCACCAGTTGCTGCAGTTATTTGTGTGTGCACTTATCAAGGGCTTTGCGAGGTCAAAGAAGATCATTTGAGACTTGAAAAACCTTGTCAGTGTAAACAAAATTCTTATCAATTTGAGAAAAATATTGGATTTTACTTCCCATTGCTCTTTTCCAATCAAATCTACAGAAATGAAACACGAACAGAACAGAAACAGAGCAAAACAGGATGCTCATGATTACATGTGAGGTGCTCTCCCCTTCAATTTAGAAAGTTGGGGTTTTTTCTCATGTTAAATAATTATTCATCTGAATTCATATCCCCTTTTATTCTGCACCCAGTTTTAATAGCTCCTGAGTTAAAAAAAAAAAAAAAAAAAAAAAAAAAAAAAAAAAAAAAAAAAAACAGAAAGTGAACAACATTAAAAACACCACCAACACCCCAAAACCCTCAACAATAAATTCAGTTAATTTACAGAACAGAGAGAAAGTTGCCTGGAGAAGGCTATAACTTGCCAAGCAAGAACAGCCACAAATGCTGATTACAAAAATGCGGTTTTCTGTTTTGACTGAGGGTGAGCTTTTCCAGTAAAATATGATGCCAATTAGCATTTACTGTACATCAAAAAGACTGGTTCCTAACCTTCTGTGACACTAGAAAGAGCTGAGGACACTTCAGTTAGTCATATGATATACAGGTACTCAGTTAATCATAAAGCACAAACACCCTCCTCAGATAATCACACAAGAACTGCTAATTATGAAAATAATAGATTCTCCTGAAAAAAAAAAATAAACCAAACACTTTTTCTAAAACTTTTCTCCTGGGCAAGGTGATTTCTTCTCTTTTCTTATACTGATGTTTATTACATTCAATCTTTGCTCAAGGGAATTTCTTCCACCAGCTTACTGTTCTCAGCTACATCTAATCTTTCACACCTGCTCAGATTCTTTAACCCTTTAAAATCCTGCACATTGATACCTCTCTTGACTTCACTGCTTGTAACTGAAATCATATAACTAGGAAGAATTTGGTATAACATTTGGTTCTTAATCACTTTCCTTTCTACTCCTTAAAATATGACACAAATCAATCCATATTTCCCAGTCAGTGGCCAGTTCCTGCTTTTCTGAGTTTTCCCACTCCCAAAAACTTCTACCTAAAGACCAGCCAGATTAAACTGATCCCAGTGAAGTTTCTGGTGACTAAAAGAAACAAAGCAATCAGTAGTACCTTTAGCCCTAGTGCATTCTCCTCAGGACAGAGGACCTACACTAATGAATTAGGATTAGTTAGTACTGACTTATATACTGGTGCTGAATTAGAATGAGTTCATCAGTATTGTTTAACGTCATCTTCAACCTAAGAAGGGGAGTTATTCCTGATCAACTTCAAGCTGTCCTCAAGCTCAAATACCATTGCTGTCCTGCAGTATCAGAAATGGTCACAGAATCTAAATACTTGCCCTACGTCTTGCGGTGTTCAACAGGAAATGCTACATTACCTCAGATTTGCCAGATTCTACAATAACATGTCACATAATGCTGAATATAGTTAAAACAATGAAACACCTTGTTCAAGATAACTTGTCTATGATATTGATTAAAACCAAAACTGCCATTTACTTGGCACATTTGGACTTCCACAAGAATAAATTTTGAAGGCTACACAAGACTACATGATAAAACTCTCTCAAACCTGACTACCTCCTGAAAACCTTGTTTTCCACACAATTATCATTATCTATGTACACATATAGGGATGCTCCTGTACTTTTAAAAAATAAATAAATATATCCAAGAGACATCATTGCTAAAGCTTCGTCTTTTTTTGGAAAAAATTAGGTCAAATGCAGCAGGTGTTACTTATGTTGGTTAATGTGAATGTGGAAGGCAGGATGTTGGGTGGTATAAGGAAGCATAGGATGCAAAAGTCTAAATGGAAATGAGTTTATCCAGGTCTGTCTCTAGAGACAAAGTGATTAGTCTGTCAAAATGATTATTCAAAAAGAGCAGTCTCTGAGAGGGGAAAAAACAGATAGACTGAAGGTCATAGGGGGATACTACACATTGTTCAAATATTGATAAATAAGCTGCACAGAATGGCGTAGAGCCTGAGATACCCGTCACAGCAATGGAATTGCCTATTTACAGAATGAGGAGAATTGCTGGTAAAAGAATTAAGGTGAAAATTCACTGGAAATGGACAGGGTATAAGAATGCAGAAGGACAGATACACCCATGTGAAAAGCTTAGGACACCCCTGGACAGGGATGGAGCAGTAACTGCTATCTCCAGATTAACAGGCAGTAGGAATGGAGCTGCACCAATCAGCCAGAACCTCTTTTTTCCAATCAAATTAAGGTTTAGCAGAGTGTATGTGTGCAAAATGGCAGATAACATGGAAATTGTTCTTCATTTCTTAGGATTATAAAGTGGGGTTCTGTTCCTATTAGTGCCCTGCTTTCCAGCACACTAGTAGTTACTTAGAACTACTGCTAAATATTTACGTGTTTCACAGGGTGGCACATTTACAGGAAGTCATGGCTAAATGTTCCTGCTAAATCAGCCTCTACTGCATTAGTTACTATTTTCATACAAGAAAAATTGAGTTTGACTTTTCCCTCATATTAACACCTATTTTGAAATGACTTCATCTCAATTCCTCTACCTGTGATGTGCCATCGCAAGTAGAAGACTGATCAGCTGTTTCAATTAACTTTTCAAGATACATATTTTCCTCCAAATATTAATGGTATACAGAATCCAAAAAATTATAAAGTGATGTTTATATATAGAATGTCATATTTCAAAAGAATGAATTATTTAACCAATGTAAGCATAAGAATAAACTTCTATTATGCAGCAAAGGAATACAGAGTATGAGGGAAGCTTCACATCTTTCAGATATTTTTATGTACATACAATGAACTTGAAATTTATGTAAAAAATAAAACAATTCTTATGACCAAAGAGAGAGGGAAAAAAAGTTCTATATAATATTTTTGCTCCATCCCCAACCCAAACCAAATAAAGAGACTAAGAAGGGATGGGTGGAGAACTTTTTTTCAAATATATGTTAGTATTCCTATTTTCTTTTAAATATTGCTTATTCTTACTATAGAATTGCTGTAAAAGTTGTTATATATATGCCTATATAGCATATGATATAAAATGTTCCTCTTTATAGCAACATCATTAATTTTATTTGGAGGAACTTTGCTGATTTCACTATTATATGAGACTTTTCCTTGCATAAAAGTAGGCAGAAGGGAATGATGAATCCAGAAGACAGAGAGTTGTATTATTTTGTGTCTGCACAACAGATGGAGTCACTACAGCAGCAAAATGTCAACAACCTGCAGGAGATTTCTATTCCCCCCTCACAGTAAAATAAAAGCAGATCTGCACCTCCAGATTGCATCTTTCCATTGGAGTAGACAGTGAAAGTATTACTTAGCAATAATCTTTCTCATATTAAAGATACAGACAGGTAAGTATAGAAATAAAGCTTGATTCCATAGCAGCTTTTTAAAGACAGCAGGACAGACTGCAAGACTGAAGTATTAGGATATTTTTTAAAACTGCTTATGTTAATCACTTCACTTGTGTCAGTCAGGGAGGAAAACTATTGAATAAATCACCTGCAAAGGGTATTTATTGACAACTAATACCCTTCCCAAATGAATCTCCAAGCTGTGTATCAGCTTTTACAGATATTCACAGCATTACTCCAGGTTCCTTCTCTTTTCACAGGGAAATAATGGGTTTTAGTGTTGCTTCTCTTCAAGAATTACTAGGATTTCAAGTTATCATTTCAGAATAAGTGGTGCTCATTTAAAATATCTTGAACTGATGCCTAGAAAAGCTGTTCTGGAATAGAGACTAGACAAAATAGGTATTATTTAATGGCCATATTTTCTGTGACTTCAGATCAAAGACGCACCAGAAAAAAAAAAAAAAAAAAACTATATCTAAAACAGAAAGACAAATAGGCTAGAAAAAAAATACTTCCTCCTGACTGCTCTCCCTTCCTTTCTAAGATAGTAAGTCTGAGAAAAAAAGTTATCTATTTGACTAAATGAATATATGGAAAGGAACAGTCAGCCTTCTCAGAATATTAGTCAACTTATATTCAGCTGGGCAAGAAATGTTTCAAAGACCTTGAGTGCAAGTCTTTGTTTATTGAGAATAAGCAATCAATCAGCCAGAGCACACAACAAGACCTTGTTCAAACAATGGATAATGCTGAGTGCCCCAGTCACACAGCTTAGATTGAACAAGTAAGCTTGACATTACCAGCAAAAAAGGCAAAGTCAACAGCATAAAAGCCACAGAATAAGACAGTTCAGGGAGGTCTCAAGCACAGGAATGTTAACATACATTCAAATGGACACGGTTTTCTTGAGATTTTTCTTAAACAAAATGTTTATTATTTAAAGCTATCAAAACTTGCCTTGAAAGCTAGATTAAATAAATCACTCACATTTAAAATCTCTATGACTAAAGGCCCACTTGTGCTAACTTTCATGAGATTAATAGCATCAAGATTTTTTTCTTCCTGTATATATTTGTATATGTTTTCTGTATTTCATTTACAGCAATAGCCCCCATTTATAAACTTCACTTGAAAACAGACCAAATGTGAACAACAGAAAAGAAACAGTCTACATGATCAAAAAGAAGAATAGTATAAAATCTAGAGCAAAACAAGAACTAAATATTCTGTGAAATACACACATCTCCTTCTCTGTCCAGCAGTTTCTGAAATATGTTTTTCTGTATTAAAAGTGAAATTATAAGTACTCTCAAATTTTACAGCCAGTAGATCATGACAGTCTTCTGATTATCTGATGATGAATGAACTTGAACTATTTACACAGGAATTCAGGGTGGGAGAGAGGGAAAAAGGGAAGGGGGGATGTGGTGAGAGGTGAGAGACCAGATATAGAGAATGATTTTACATCCTTGGGTTAATGATCAGTAACAAGATGAGAACATCATTTGCAGCCTGTGAAGTACACTGGAAAACAGAGCTTAGTCCAACACAAAATTTATGGGTCTGCTGTACTGGCCGCTAGCTGAAAATTCTATCACATGTAGTCTTCCTTCTCCCACATTTTCTATGAAGGTAGTGAAAACCTTCAGATTAGCCAAGTTATTTAAGGCCATAAGATCATGTCAACTGTGGTATAAAACATCAATTTGTAAGCCAGGCTGTTACTCTGAGCAATTTCTGCATTGCATCTCAGCAGCCCATTCCTCAAACCTTAGCTGCTCATGCAAGATGATTTTCCTTGAGCCCTTGCAGTATGTTTTGTTCAAAATGTCTCTGCTATGTGTCTGCTGAAACTCATGCATTTAACTTATATAAGTATAAAAATAAAAGACTCAACCAAGAATATCCAATGAAAATTTTTTAAGACAACCTGATACATCTTCTGGTTTTGATAAACTGAGCATTCCTGCAGCTACACAACTATAGGGCATTACATCTCCATAAATAAATATCAGTCTTATCTCATTTATTTCCACATGCACAAGAGAGACAAATGCTGGAAATGGAAGTCTGAGGTATATTTCATAGTGGACAGAACCAGGATGTACTTCCTTCAGTGCTGCACTGGGACAAGAGCTTTCCATGTCTTCAGCCTCTTGTGGCTATGAAACATTCATTCTGCACAGGTAGAAAGAAACAAAATTACACACTGATGGCTGTATCCTTCTGCCAAAGGGGAAGACACTGTGTGAATTTTAAGTTATGTGAATTTGGTAGATTTTCAGAGTATGAGCTGCTTGATGCCCAGTTCACACCAGGGGCTGCAGAAAGTCAACAGATTTTTCCTTGCTTGAGATTTCAATGGGTGAATGGAAAAAGTGATAAAAGCTGAATGTATACTGCACTGATTTTCCTCCATTTAGAAAAAATATATAGAAAAAGGAAGTTATTGTTCATGATAAAATCTAGAAAATTTCTTGTTAAATGTATACTGACCTCTATTTTAAAGCATTCTCTCAATTAAAAGACAGAAATACACAAATGGAAAAGGTTCTTTTTCTTTCAAGTACAATGATACACATCTTTTTTAATGCCATTTTTAAATTTTAGGATAATGGTGATGATTGTGATGATGATGATGATTACCATTATATGGGAATAGAAAAATTTTTATGGGATACTTTTACTGTGATCCATAATCAACTCTCCAGGGATTTTTCCAGGAATTCAAAAGTTTGGCTAAAGCATTTCCAATTGCACCCCTCATTTCTCCTAGCTAGTTATAGGGCTTCCCCAAAGGATTAGCATGACACACTGGAAAATGGGTGCCATACAACAGAGTAGATGAAAAGTTGCCAACGCTCAAGGGGTAGTAGGCAACAGTTCAAAGTCTAATAAGTGGTGGTGTACCCAAGGAGCCAATATGAAGGATGACATTATTTAATATTTTCATCAGTGAGCAAGAGAGAAATAATAAAAAAGGCTGATGCCAAGCTATGGGGGAAAGTTTCTGTGCTGAGGAGCTGCATTGCCAAAGCAGAGGGGCTTCAACAATCCAGACAATGAGGTTCAGCAAAGAGAAATGCCAAGTACTGTCCCAGGGACAGAAATGTCCCTCGTGGCAGTACAAACAGGGACAGACTGCCTTCTTGTAGCTCTGCAAGAGGGCCCTGGGCCAGGGTGCAGAATACATTTCTGCCTTCACAGAGGGCATAGCCAGAAAGATAAGGGGAATACTGCTCCTACTCGGCTCTGGTGAGGTGAATCTGGGTCCAGCTTGGGGCTCTCCAATATATGAAATATCCTTTCAGAGAAACACCATTTAGCTGGAGGCTGGAGCAGATTAAATCCAAGGAGAAGCTGGTGGAACATGTTTGCTCTGCCTGGAGAAGAGGAGAGTACAGGAGAATTTAATTGCAGCCTCCTGCTATAGAAATAGGACTTTGCATGAGGGTGGAGCCAAACTCATCTCTAGGTGCTCAGCAAGAGGCAAGAGTCACAACAAGTTGCAGCAAGACAAGACCTAATTGGACTTAATAGGATAAAAATGTAGACTAAGTGTGATTAAGCACTGAAATAGGTTGTCCAGGGACATGGTAGAGTCTTGTCTTGGGAGATTTTGGAAACAAGACTGGACAAGGTCCTGGTTTAAATCTGAAGTTATTCTAACTTTAGTTTGGACAGTGTAACCTTGGAGAGTTTATTGCAACCTATGTCTTTAAACTCAACTCATCTTATGGGTACCACCACCTCCAAAGATTTGAGATAGTGTGTAGTCCCTCTATCATGCCAAATGAAAGCACAGGAGAGAGCTGTCTTCTGGAGACTGAGTGCAGCAGCAGCAGAATGCAGCAACCCTTTCAGAGGATCAGCTAGGCCAGAGCCCTTCTCTGCTGCAGTGTCACAGCATCAAACACTGTTGGAGTTTCTGCAGAGCAGAGAGGAGGAGCCCGTTATGCACGGGGGGAACAGAGCCAGCACAGCAGTTTGTCCAGGAGACCTGCATTCTTTTATCCTGACCTGTTGTCACAAGCTGTGTTCAATAAACTCACTGGATCTCTCTAGGAAGCCCCAATGAAACAGTTTTCATATTTACTCAGAGACCAGTCAAGTGAGGTCCAAGTCCTTTGGACAGTTTAATAAGATAAATATTTATAAATTTGAGTTACTATAATAGCAAAAGTGTTTACTGTCTGTGAGAATTGCTTCCTTTTGGTCTCCTCCCTGCAATTTTCTACAGCTGGAAGTTGTTCTTTCCTTCGCATTGCCTGACTGCCCTCTGAACTCCCCCTCACCTCTCCCCATCCTTCCTGTGCAACTGGCATTAGACTCTAATTTCTGTTGGCTTTTCACTCTGCTACTGCTTCTCTCACTCTCTTCTTAGCACAGCCAGCCCAGGAGAACACTCACCTGACATTTTTATGTATTTCACATGTATCTCTCATGCCCATAATCCCTGCTACCATCTTCTGCATATTTTTTTTTTTTGTCCGTTTGGATGGTGTGTCAGACCAGGTGCTTGGATGCTCATGGGAATGGGTGTGGTGAATAAAATTTACAGCTTATGATAATAGAAACTTCTTAACAGTGCTGAATATCCAGGGGTAGGCAGGTGCAAACTGCAGGAATTCACAGGGCTAGGCAAGAATCCATGAGAGAGTAAAAGTACTGAGACATATTTGTATTTCCAAGCCATCCTTCCTTTGAGCCTGACCCCTGGCAGCCCCTGCTCTGGTGCACAGCAGCACCACAGAGCTGTGGTGCACACTGTCCTGCAGCAGCATGAACAAAGCTTCTGCAAGCTGTAGCAGGACCCTCACAGGCACAGGAGGGCTTTCTCACTTCCCCATATTTCATGCTCCACTTACATGCAATCAAACCATACTGGCTTTTACAACTGTGTTTTGTTGGGTTTTTTTAAGAAAAATAAATAAACTATGGCTGGTTACTCAACACCAAATTTTTAGAGTTGTCTTTTTATTAGCCAAAAATTAGTAAAATCTCTGGGAGAGCCCAAATTAATGCAGCCTGGTGTTTTAGAGCACCACAATCATGACTGCTACTGGGTGTTGGGATAGGCAGATTAAGCTTTCTGAATTATGGAGACATTCAGAAATTTTCTCTTCTGATTTTCTCCATTCCATGAGTGAGGTCATCCTGCAATCCACACACACACAGAGGATCAAGACCTAAGCCTCCTTTTAGGAAATCTGGCTAAACAAATCAAAGATGGAGAGATGGAGCAGAGAGGTATATTTCATAGTCAAAGAGATGTGTTTGGGGTTTTTTTTGGTTTTTGTTTTGTTCTGTTTTGGTTCTTTTTGCTTGACTTTTTTTTTCATTTTAATGAACACATAAATTTAGTATACTTCATCCTACTTATTTCTGGGTAGCTGGATATTTTCAACACCCATAACTTTGCTCATTTTTGTCTACTGTATTTGTAGGTAGCTACCAAAGCTCAGGCATTTCCTCTTGCAACCCCAGGTTTCCAGCGAAGCAATACATAAATGCAAATGTTCAATCTGCTTTATAAAGTCCCTGAATGTAACTGGTTCTACTTTGCACCTATCTGTCTGTCTGTCGTTACAGTTAGAGCAACTTTTGAACTATAAACCTCTAAAAGCATCCATCTTTCAGGTTTTGAAACAAATACAATAATATGTTAATAAATTCCAGGGGAAAAAAAAATTGTGCTCCTAGCTCCTACACATGTTCACAGTTGTATTTTTAGGTTATATATAATAGACAGCAATCATTGTTTGGAAGCCAACACACACTTCCCCAGTGAACTGCAGGATACACATAAATAATCAGAGCTGGAGAAAGGTCATTGCACGGCTAGAACTGGGGTTAGCAACAGCACTGAGCAAACCAATTGTTCAGAAAGCCTAAAGCAAAGTAAATTAAGCTAAGTGCAACATAACTGACTGCTGAAAACTGAACAGACTTAATCATAGGGATGAGCCAAACTTGAATCTTAAATCTCAACCAATTTTATTAAGAATCAACAAGTTGTGAGAGAAGTTATGCAGTTAAGCTGTAGCTCAAGGGAATAAGTGTGCAAAAAAAAAAAAAAAAGACTAGGGAATTTAATAAGGCCCAAGGACCACCAGCTGAGCTTGCAAGAGTCAATGAGCATCAGTAAGAGCTTGGTCCCAAGGTCTCCTTTTTATTGCAGTAGGGAACATATTAATGGTATATATTGACTTACAGTAAGAGATTCTTGGAAATGTTTCCCTTTTAACTTTTGCTACATTAAATTTAGTCAACAACAAACTGCGTCTGTTTCCCTTCAGAAAAATAAAATAAATTTCATCGAGACTAACTTGCCCAAAAGCTCCGTTTCTGTAATGGAAAATTCTTTCATTTCAATGTACTTGAGCACTGTCTTGTGGTCATGTCATGATCTCATTTGCTTTGCTGGGCCAGAATCCCTGGACAAATTTACCTGCACTCCTACCTAGGGACTCCCTTGCTGCAAGCAAGAGCCTCTGCCTGAAAGGGGGAATTGTCTCGTGGAAGGCACAGGTATTTTCATAAAGAACAAACCCCTCACTGCAGCCCACAAATTGTGCCCGGGGTGTATGGTGTGCTAAGAGTCACTGTTCAGCAGGAGGAAAGGTGGGAGAGGAGAAAGGAGGATTTCCAGAGGTGTTATACACTTTGCAACTGAATCACTGTACCCTCTAAACACAGTTTCACAACACTAATTAGGAAGCTAAGCCTTGTGATTTCCTGACAGATTTCTAAATATCTTAGAAAAACCCTTAGGGAAAACTGTAAAAGGCATAAATTCCACAAAGAGACTATAACTAAACAGAATGAGGTTTGAATATCACTCCAATCTGTCCACAAAATCTGCTTTCTGTCTGAAATTTCTTCTGTATGTCCTATATGAAGGAAACTTATTTTCTGGTTTTTTGCTTCTCTTTTTTCTCAAAATTTTCCTGTAAAATAAAAAACTTGATAACACATTTTGCCCTGAATTCTAAAGGCCTTTTAAATTAACACTGCATACTTAATCTTGTCTTAACATGCCCTTTGGTTGTTTTGTTTGGGTTTGTTTTATTCTTTTGGTCTGGAAGCTACATTTGATGGGATGCAGCAGTTGTACAACCCTACTGATTAATTGATGTTACAGGAATGTTATGAAACAGGTAATTGAAGTTTGTAAAAAGCTTTACAGAATTCTAAATGAAAGTTCCTTCAGTTTAAGTAAGAAATAGTTATTAGAAGTAGAAAATGAAAGGACATCTGATGAAACAATATATAACAAAACTACAAAACAGAGGATTTTGTAAATCATAACTAGATGAACCATATGATGAACCCTATTTGCCACTCCTTTAACAGAATAGAGGGATTGAACACCACGTGCTGGAGCCTTATCTCATTTACCTGAACTGCACTTACAGGAGCTGAGTTACTTCTTATTTACACCAACACAAACAAGACCAGAATCGAGCCAGGCAGGTGCCCTAGGGGCACCCTTAGAATGAGAAGAAATGGAAAGAGCTCCACACTAGGCTAAGCCACCAGCCAGGGGATTCCTAGTTTGAGTTACTTTTTATATGACAATTGCCAGTCCTCTGGCAAAAACACCACTTGGTATGCATGAAACCTTCCCATCATTAAGAAGATTTTCTTCCACACAGGAAAAATTCAGTGTTTGAGAAAGGACAACGTCTAGTCAAGGTCAGAAAAAATTATCTGGTGAAAACAATTCCCCTTTCCTCATCAATTGGACTTATTTCCACTATACCTGAAGGAAATCTGTTTGTTTTACTGACAAAGGCTATTTTTCTTAGTCGCTTGCAAGCTGGATGTTCTTTTGAGACAACTCTGAAGCATACAATGCATTCTTTTACATCCCCAGCAACAATGCTGGTGAAGCTTCAATTGCAACCCAACCAGCAGCTGCAAGAATTGTGATGGAATTACAGCACAGCCAGATATGAAGAACATGACTGCACTTAAAGGGGCCCTTGCAGCTCTTGAATAAAAGTTCAGTCTGCATATGTTTGATGGAAAGGTTACTCAGAAATAGCCATCTGTGCTAGCAAAATACTTTCTGGGTAACTTCAATGCCATGCAAGACAGTAGCTATTGAGGAGCTGTGAGAAACAGCAAGTTTTCCAAAAGGAAATATTTAGACTTACAGCCCACACAGGTCCAGCTGGTTCTTGAACTGTTGTTTGACACAGATCTCATCTTAGCATTTTATCTGCAACTTTCAAGTGAGTATTCACTTAGTTCTTATCACCTGTAGCAACTACCTGCTTCTTATTACAACATTGCATGGAAGAAGTATCCCCATCCAGTTATACTTGCCTTACAATCCAGAACTCCATTTTCAGCCTCAGACTACATTGCATACTACAAATCTATCTGCAATGGTTTGACCAAAGAGTGCCAATCTTGAAATTAGAAACCCTGGAAAAACACAAATATTAAAAACAGATCTGCAAACACCTATTCAAATATCCATATTTAGGGGTCAGTATTCTTCTTCAAAGACTGACAAAAAAAATTGAGACTATTTCAGATGACTGACAGCAGTTGTACATGACAATCTAATACTGCCCTCTGCATTATAATTTTTCTTTTGATAGCTGTATGTGGCAGACAAAACTTTAGGACAATAGTTAGAAAAAAAATTTCTAATTCTGTCTATTACACCTACAACTGATTTGAGTTCTTCTGCCAGAAAAGTAACCATCTGGGGAGGAATTCTGGAACAGATAGAGAGTACCAGCAGCAAGGACCAAATGATCAAATTAAAATCAAAGTAGGATTAACTTTTCTATTATGGTATTTTTAACACATTGCTCACACTAAAGTCTTCCAAGATAACACAATGCAGTTTTCTGTATTAAAAATAGTCTTTAGAGGCTATACTTTGGTTGTTTTGTGGCTACCATAGAGATGAGAACTAAATTCTATGCCATGTTTTTCTCTCTTAAGACCCTGATCAGCAAACACTTAAGATCACTAGTTTCAAACTGTCCATCATTTGAAGACTTCTTTTCCTTTGACATATGACACTAATCTTTGGAGTATTTTGCTCCACCCATCCTTTGTTGGCTTTAAGAATAAATTTTAATCCTCGAAAAATGAAAAAAAACCCCTCTATTTCAATAATAGAAATATATAGAATGATATATAATAAAAAATAGAATAATATATAATAAATAATATTAATTTAAAATTAAAAAATTAAACCTCTAAATTTTAATGAGACTGAAACCTTTGAAGTTAGAACATTTGAAGTCTGTTTCTTCTCACCAAAGAACGTGAGACATTGCCCAAACACCCCTCCTGCTTGCTCAGTGCATTTCTGCTCATCACTTTCTGTATCCTTCTCTGTGTTATGGTACCCCTTCTCCTGGCTGGGGTGATTGAGAGATGACTACTTTCTTCTTGGATTTCACTTTCTTTGGTTCCTCAGCAGTCAAATCCTTTCTTCATAGACCTGGAGAGCTGCTGTCACTCAGCTCATCAAGAAAGGCTTACCTTCACTTATATGCCACATTACCTTAGCCTTCCATTTGATTTTCCTAATCTTTATTTGCTAGACCCCTACTGCTGTATTTTAACTAAGTTGGCAGCAAAAAAGGGGACTGAATCACATATTACTCCCTTCTAATTTGCCTGTGTCTTCATACTTTCTGCCTTTTGCTCTTTTTTGGGGGGAGTTCTCTTTTCATGAAGATAATTATTATCAGCCAAATTCAAAGAAGGCCAGGCATCTTCCTTATATATCTGACTTACAATTCACAACGATCCTTCCTTGTATCTGAGTTATCATATAGTGTGACTCTGATTACACTTGCACAGCTGTAAATATATTTTCTTAAATTGAGTTTTTCCTGACGTGAATAGAAAGCCCTAGAATTTCATCACATAGCTACTCACTTTATCTGAAATAGGGGGTTATTATTATTTTGTAAAAAAAAGATGCTTTCATTCTGACCTAGATAAGAATCTCTTTCTCTTCCCTTCTTAAGACAACTATGAAAATGAGATTGTAAATCTCCTATGGAGAAGAGACTTGGACAAATCAATAATTTATGTTGTGATTTTGAGAGACTTTCACCTTGAGGAAGTGCCAGCCCTCTCATAATTCTGTAGATCTTGTTTGAAAATGTTTTCCATTACTAATCGAGAGAACCTTTTTTTTCTTATTATTTATACAAGGCTCCTTTGATTTTCAGTGTGTGACACTTCAGAATGAAAATGGTGTCTGCATTAATTAAAAAATGAAGAAGAGAACTCTTATTTCCTTCCCCCTCACTTAAAATCCAAGTAAAACGCTGGCAGGCAACACTCAGCATGTAGTGCTCTACTTCCAACCATGAACCCCTTTTACAGATTTCTGTCATTTTAGCTGCTTCTGGCTAAAATCACTGGTTATAACAGTGACTTGGAAAGAAAAATGAGCAGAGAGGTAAGGAGCAAAACGGGGGGTAGGTAGCAATTAAATAAGCCTTCTACAAATCTCAGGCAGAGAACATGTCAGTCATATCATTCCTAAACAGGGCCCTGGCAGTGCCAGGTTTATGTTGAGGCCTTTGGGGGGAAAAAACATACGAGTTTATGCCCTTGCACCTTTCTTTTGACGTCTGCAGCTTAATAAAGAGCAGACTGCCTCATCAACAGCTCACTTCCCCAAATCACCCATTGTTTGAAGAAATCTTCATCATGACTTTCAGCAGCATGTTCTAGCCAGAGGCTTGCTTTGTCCACAGGATCTCCTAGAGAATGGACAATTAAAGGTCACCCTTCTTCCCCACTGCACCACAAAATCCAAAGCTCTCACTGGCAGTGGGGCAGCCAAGGTCTGCCCACACAAAGTGAGCACGCCAGAGCTTCTGGGATGGCAGAACCAACAGTGGGGCCAGGACCACCCTCCTGGCATGAGCTCCACTCTTCTGCCTCAGCCACTGCAGGCAGCTGAGACATTTCTGAGCCACACCTGGAAACAATACAGGACCTTCTGGTAGTTGTAGAACTTATGCCTGACTGCTCTCTGCCAAGTAAATTGATTCCCTTATACAGCAAACCAATTCTAAGACATGACTAAGGGCTAAGAAATCCAAAAGAATAGGAATTGCAGGGAGGGGGTGGAATTTATGGGAGAGCTCTTTAGGCTAGGATTTTGAGTGTTAGCACCAACTTCCAGTCCAGTTGATGTAGACTTTGCCTAAAATGTAGCACCACTCTACAATTTTTTTATCACTTTCTGGGATGAAATTGCTTCCTTTGTGAAGAGATTTGGCTATCACTCCAAATGCTTGCTCACAATTCACTGCTATCACTGTGGAAAAAAAAAATCTGAGCTACATGGTGTTGGAAATATTTATCTATTTTGGTTCAAAATCTGAAAAATTGCAAGCCAATGTACTATTGAAAGCAAAAAGAAAATACAACAAACCCACTTATTTTTTCCAAATTTTCTAAGTCTTAATAAAGTCTTTATGTAGTAGTTTTACATACCAGGACATCACATCAAGCAGGGCATAAATCTAAAACAAACTCCAGAAACACAACTTTCTTCAGAACAGAAAGCATGATTTTATTCAAATTTTCTCTTTTTCAGGCACAATTAAAGCCAGTGTAGACAATGAATGAACTGATAGGATGACAAAGAAGTTTGTGGTCCCTGGACAATTTAAGATTATTCAACCCTTATCTCAGGATAAAAAATTAAAATTGTGAGTTTTAAATAACATCAAAATTTGACCTAAACTCCCAGTGAATATCAAGTTATACTAGGAAAGGAGACTCTACAACTTCTAAAGATTCAGATGTATAGCTCAGTCCCTCCTAACCCCTCATCTTACTTATTCCCTCCGAATTTCCATATTATTTTTTTTCCTTTTTTCTTTACCTCCCCCACTCCTACAAAGCAGTTCAGATATCCACATATACACAGAGCATTTATGGCAACAACTCTGTGACTAAAACTGTTCAATACGTAACATGATCTTAAAAAATGCATATGAAATATGCAAAGGCATCAACTTAATGAGTACTTTCATTTTGTGGGTTTTTTTTGCATTGAAGGGTCAGTTTATCTAACAAACACCATCAGAATAAATCCCTTGTATTCTGAAACCTAGACAATTCATCTGGCTAAAGAAGGAGAATTACTTGAAATTAGCCAAAGGACTGGAATTCTCCTACCATAGGATCACACAGGATGTGTTGTTTCAATATCAGGGCATCCAGGGCATTTTGATATGCCATCTGAGGACTTTAAAAAGGGACATAAGAAGTGAGCTTCCAACTTAGCAGTCACCAAGCAGAAAGTTTTTAAGAATCTTCACTACATTTAAAAGATTGGTATAGAAATTGTTCATTTTGATATCTGGAACTGAAATGTGACTATTTGGTAAAACGTAAAACAAAAAAAGAAAAGTGCCATCATTTGTCATGCCTTTGTTAATTCACCTACCTGCTCATTACCAGAAAAGGATTTTTTAAAATCCTAATGAATCCTTGAGTCTTAAAGCCTCCTTTACGAGTGAAAGAGATGGGCTTCTGCTTGTGCAGTGGTGCATGATGAACGTTCATATAGGCAGCCATGGGTATACTAGAACTATGCATTCAGATGCCTCACAGGTGTCTTTGGATATTGTCTATGAAGTGCAACTTTAAAAAGTAAAACATGAAGAAACTATTTACAGTTCCAGTCAGTGTGCTAAGATGAACAATAATATATAAGTTTGGAAGGTAATTCAGAACTTCAGTTGCAAGCACTAGGTTTCAAAAACCACACTCAGAGTAAAATGTAAAAGAAATTGCATCTACATTAAATTGTTCAAGTTATTTGGAATTGACTCATTCCTAGTAATTCCTAGCCATGGTCATTTGGAAACAATTAAACAACACTGGTTTAAAAATATTCTGTTGAAATTCTCCATCTCTTCCAACAAATAATTCAATTTCAGAAGTTTCACCGTGGTTTTTATAATGTATGGGGTTTTTTCACCTGGGTCATTTCTTACTCATGTAAAAGTTCTACTATCTCACTTTTTGCCTTCAACAGTTTGAAAACTAGAGAAGTCATTAATATTAAGAAGGATGCCAAAGATGATAGTTTTCTCATCTTGTCTTTGTTTCTCTTTTCCTCTGGGCCACATAAGGATATTCAAGTCAGCAGAGACAGTGTTACTCTTTTAAAAACCTGCTGATTTAATATTTAGTAGGTGATGGATTCCATCTCAACAATCAGACTCAGGAATAAAAATAGTCTGAATCCCACTCAGTGCCATCCACAAATCCATAGATAGAAACCCAAAGTATTGTACAGCACAACATTTCCTGCTCAGTAAGCTTGAGACAAGCTGCTGTGATTCCCTATATATACACATATATTCTGAGCTGATGCCTGTCAAACCAGCCCCTGGTTAAGTGGCAAGCATAATATAGCTTCCTTTCCCTAGAGGTAACTGTCCTCATTACTGAAGCGAATGAACCCCTAGGTGTATAATAGAATCTTCTTTAAAATATTCATCATATGACAACTGATATTTCAGCCATATTTGGCTGGAATGCTACATTTTGGGGAACTTAGGACTCCATAGTCAATTAACCTAGTATTTTGCTCACCATCTATTTTTATGTTAAATCGTAAATCATTAAACATTTATTTTAGTATGCAACTTTTTATTTTCCTATTCAGGACTGAGTCAAATATGCAGACCAGGGTTTCTCTTACTGCAGCAATATCCATTAAAACATCTGGACTAGCAAAGCTGAAACTTTACACTTTCCCTCAGCCGGAAAACATCAACTTCTCCAAGGTGAGTCACATCATCCAGCACGGTTCTGTTTCCTTCACACTTCTCAGAGTCAACACTTCAGGCTGTGAAAACCTCCCTCTGCCAGCAGGTCTCAGGAAGACCATGGGCAGGCGGGGGAAAATAACACAGGGGCCAGAATACTCCACCAGAAACGGAGTAAAAACTATGTAGGGACATAGAGAAAGAGACAAATAGAGAAGCAGGTTATTCACTCCAAATATTTCCTTGTTCAAACACCAAACAATGCTTTTCTTTTTGACTCTCTGTTCTTACCTCTTTCTCAAAACAAATACTGCATTTTCCCTGCTTATTCTTCCCAATTTTTCCTTATCTGTTCTTAATTACAGCCACAAACTTCAGAAGGTCCTATTCCATGTGCCTTGCACTGTATTATCTCCCAGCACAAGTGCCTGCTGCTTCTCCACCTTAACCTTCCCTGCCCTGCTCCATGAGAGGCACGAAAGGCAGGCACACAAATGAGCCCTGCCAGAGAGAGTGTCACCCACATGCAAAGCTGCTCAGGAAGTTTACACAGCACTTGCTCAAACTCTGCAAGCCTTCCTGACACCAGCCTAGCATTCCAGCCCACCAGCATCATTTTTAAGTGATTTCTCATGTGATTAGTGCTGTCTGTCCATTCCCACATGCTACTCAGACATTGGTGGCAAAAAAAAAAAAAATCACTGTTACTCTCATCAGGACTTGTTTGTCATCAGAATCCCTCCTTAGTTTTAGTCATTTGCTTAGTTTTAGCCTACTTACCTCATTATGCTGGTCTAATTAAAATCATTTGCTGACAAATATTGTCAGTAATGTAACAGTTGGCTAAATTAACACTGGCTTAGCCTTAGCTTTGTTATCAGCTTAACTACACAGCACTGATTGATGAGCATTTTAAAGCAGGAATTCCTTTCTTCAGGTCAAATGCAGAGAAGGCAAAGCTGGAGATTTAAATGTGATACATCAACAAGTCTTACCAGAAGAAAGTCAGATTTATTGTGCAGAAGTCAAACCAAACTCACATCTCCAAAACTTCCCTGCAACCTTGGTCTTAAAAACAAAGATGCATTTGGCCCAACATGTTTAAACAGAAGGAGCATAGCTTAATATCTTGTTCTAAAATTACTGCTCTAAGCAGTATATCTTGTAGTTTGATTCTTATTTACTTTTTTGGCATAAATTGAGTATTTCTAGACAACAATTATTCCTACAGACAACACTTAATTGCAATATTCATCACCAAATATGTCTAAATGATAAGGATGCTGGAGTGTTTTAGAGTGAAAACACATCCAATTTTAATGAAGTTCAAAACAAGAAATGTTTATTTATGGATTAAAGTACACAAAGATCTGCTGCTCACACTTTCTGAAATACTGACAGCTTTTTTTTTTTTTTTTTTTTTTTTTTTTTA
>VWZN01002813.1:108805-124718 GCA_013396955.1 Regulus satrapa
TTTTTTTTTTTTTTAAAGAGAGAAAGAGAGTGCAAGGGAAGGAAAGACTTCACATCTTGTGAATAGTTGTGGTGAGTGGATGAGTGTTCCCAGCAGACAGGCAGAGAGCTCCTGGGTCTTTTGACACTAGTTGAGATCAGATGATATACAACTGAAGTCTGAAGACAAAGTTGCCTTAAGAGGTGGCATCTGATGAGAGGGTGGAGATGTTGTGCTGATAACCCATTACAGCTGCCGGGGGATGTCTCAACATATCTTGAGAAAGACTGCATATTTCTCTGTTTGGGGTTAAGGTTAACCACTGTTCAAATTAAGTTACATCGTTTTAGTGCTAAAGAAGAATTGTTTTACTCCTAAAGAAGAAAGAAAAGGCGGAATCCAAATGAGAACAATATATTGTAGAAAAGTGCTTTCTATTTAGTAGGCTTTTGTGAGAAAAAGAAAAGTACAACTACATATCTAAAATTAGCACCTCTACTGAGGATTTAAACTGAAAACAGCTTTAAGAGAAGATGTGAAGGTGTCAGAGCATTATATAAATATAACAAAACTGTGAAAAAAATACAGAGAAAAATCCAGGTTTTGGATGACATTTTCAGAACCCCTTCCCCACTTCAGGAATTTTCAACCACCACCTATTGAATGAGAGCTGCTACTGTTCATCTTCAGAATGATCCATTAGAGGAGAGTGCACAGAAATATTACAGTGGGAATACCAAACTCCCAGAGATACAGATTCGGCCTGCTTGGAATCAGATATCTGAAAAGAAACTACAAAACTGTGGCTGGGTATAGACTTGACAATGCTCCACTGGAACAAACAGAACTCAGGTTTGCACAGACTCTAGCAAGTTAACTTGCACAAGAGAACCCAGCTGTTTAAAAAAGTATAATTATCTTGGAGAGAAGACTAAGTGGGAAAAGGGAAATAGGTAATCCTTACTGCTCTGAAAACTGCTATCACTGACCTGCTGTCAAACCATCCAAGAACAAGAAAATATTACAATCTGTTGCCATTATTACAGTCCAATTATCTATTGATTCAACCACAGGAAAAGAGTAAGTCCAGAGTTAGGCGTCAGCTTACACTACATGGGTTGAAAAAGAAAAAAACTACAATTTTTGCTAAGCCAGCTAACAACATGCTGCTGCTCCAACACTCTGCCTCAGGCCATGCAGCCTCAGCTGCACCATCTGCCCTGGAAAGACTCCAGGCAGAAAAGAGCAGCTGGGAGTGCAACAAGTTGAGGATCCAGTATAACCATGACTGTTCTGTGCTATGAGTTCACCTGAAACCTCACGTCCCCAGTTCCTGTTTCTTGTTCTCAGACACCTACTTTGTTAAGTTGTTCTTTTTGATGTGTCCTCTTCTACCCAGATGTCTTAATTACTTGTTTCTTACAAGTGATGGTTTCATGTGCCCTTCCAGGGTGTAACCTTCTCCCTGAATTCACAAGACCCAGAATCCTGGTGAAATGCCACTTACAACGGCGCCATTAAGCACCAGGAATAAAATACAAGTTAAGATTGTTTTTAATGGCAGCAAAATCCCTTCCAAGATCTTGTGACATCAGTTATGTGAAACAAAAAATAAAATGCTTTTCCTATTTTCAGCTGCAACATTCCCATTGATTTTAACACTGCAGGATATGCCCCCATGCACTGAAACAAATCACCTGTATATGAATGCAGTCAGGATGAAATGGCCTCCAGCAAAGCAATTTCTTCTCTTTTGGCTCTGAGGAGTAATATTAAAAAGATTTGTGCCTTCACTCTGTATCTCTGTCAAGTCACCCACAAAGAGATGTAACGTCCTGGATCACACTCTTTTGTTTCCCTTTCCTTGACACTTTACCATGCTTCCCATTTTGTTTATACACTTCCTTTTTATTTCTGACATGCAAAAGTTATTAACTTTATTTCAGGCCATAATGCAAAGACGTGTGCTTTCTGAAGGTAGTGTAGCTAAGGAATGAAATCCAGTGGTCTCCTAGGGATAGAAACAAGAAGACATTATGAATCACCTGCAGACTTCATGTGAAAACTCCATGTTGGATAACGAACTGGGAAGTAGATTGGGGATCTTTAAGTGCAAATCTAAAAATTCAGGAGGAGAACATGACTATTGCACCAGCAGTGAAACTGATGCTCCCTTTGCAATGCTCATTCACAAGAGAGAAAGAGTACGAGTGACTCGTGAGCTGCCTCAACCTGCACAACAAGGAGCTATGGCTGTTCCCTTGTTACATGCTGTACACCCTAACACCCCTTCTACAACTTCAGGCAGCAATTCCCATGGGGATCTCTACATCAGGCCAGAAAATGCTCCTGGCAGTGCAGAGACTGTTGTCATAAAACCCCTCCATGCTCCCCAGCTGTACACAGTTCCATGGACAGGGGTGGATCATGAGGCTGAGTGTACACCTGAGATATTTTACTGCTGTCTTCATGACATCAGCACCAAATCTTAAATTGCTTTGAGCAGGAGCAGGATAAGAACCTTGCATGACATCACATGAGTTGCTGAATGGAAAAGGTACACTACCTGGAAACAGCCTTCACAACTCATTTTAAGAAGAGACTTTGGGAAAATCTGATACTTCATCTTTACAGATGGATTAAAGATAATAACTCAGAACATTATTTTAAATAATTTAGAAAGCTGCCTAGGTTGGTTTTTTTTACACATACACATTAGTTTCTGCTTTTCAATACCCAAATTCTGACTATTTCCACTGTTCTTCTGCTCTGCAGGCAAGCACTGCTTCTCTGCTGCTAGCTCATCACATCCCCCTGGTAAAGGCAGGACCTGTTCTTAGATGTTGAGAACTAGCACAGAACAGAATTTAATGTTCAGAAAAGTACATATTACACAGGCATTTGCAAGCATTTAGGTGTTCAGGATTTTGAAGGAAGTTATTTCTATACTACAGTTCTGTGGAATGTTTTCTGAAAGATTCACATGTATATTTGAGTCCATCCTTGGTATCTGGTTACTCAGCAGATGGATTACGAAATCTGACTTGTAAGCATTTTGCTATCAGGGCTTACCATTGCCAAATCCATCTGACATCTCTGATAGAATCCCATCATTAGTTCAGGGAATAGGAAGCGATACCCAGCAGCCTAGGAAAGGATACCAGTGTTCAACCACTACCAGAAATGAAGTCAGATTTCCTAGGCCAGAAAAAAGTGTGAGGAGAAATGAAGTAGAAGGAATGAGCAAAATGTCTTCTTGCAGCAGGTCCATGTGGGCATGGGCACATCTTTCCCCTTCACTCATGGTCAGTTTGCATACTGAAGCCACTGTGATGTCCTTCCTGGTCCTAGAGAGGGACATGCAGCTTCACATGACCTCTGTCAATGAACTTCAAACATGCCGTGAGGTTCAGAAAGGTATCTGTAGGGAAAATAAAGGGGAAAAAATTAAAGGAAGAAGCAGCATAAAAGTACTCTCTCTGGACAGAAGAGGTCAGAAGAGCAGAGGATGCAGATCCAGACATTGATTGGCAGCTCTTACCCACCCAGTGGTATCTATCCCCTGAGGGCTCTTTGTCAGCTTCTGTTGAAGGGACCCATTTGTTGCAGCCCTTATCCAGGGAGCATTACCTGGTGCCACCACACCAGCACCAGCTGGCATTGTTTCAGATGTATCGCAGAGCAGAAGAGTGAACCAAGCAGGGACACTTAATTTTTATTCCTTAAAGGGAGAAGACATTAGGGAAAGCTATCTGTAGTTACTCTGTCCTTAGCATAAATGGAGGAGTTTTCAAGGCTTTTGCACTCCATAAACATATTTGAAGGGAGAAAGTTACTAGTTTGGCCCATTTTGCCAGCTGTGTGACCTATTTATACTCCACTGCATTTTCACAAGTGCAATGTGCAAAAGGCAGACATCTGCCCATCTGAACAAAGACAGTAAAACACAGATGTCCTGTGCTACCACAGGGTACTCCTCAGAAAAACCTACTAGGAGGCTCAGAGGCTGTAAGGAGGAGAGGACCCCCAGCTGACAGCATGCCTGCTTTCCTTTCTGGGATCATACCAGAACACTGCACACTGAGCCTGTGGCTTTCCATGCATGGAAAAAACAATGCCAAGGAATCTTTTAGATAACAGTCTTACTAAGTGCAGTCAAGAGCTTAATGAAGGCAGTTTTCACAAATCAAGTGAAGAGGCTTTCCCATCTCACAATCCAGAAGAGGATGTTGGGAAACAAATTACTGCACTGATAATTCATTGGGTTCCTCTGTCCAAATTTTAAAGTATTTAATTGTATTTTGTGGCTATTTCCCTCTGTAAGAGCCAAGAAAGATGAAGGGACTTGGCACAGATATATATATATAATAGTTGTTTTACAAAGGGATCTGAAGCTCCCATTTCCCACATTTCTGTGCTTACAATTGACATTCACAGTCCCAAATCCTTCCATTAAATTACTGACCAAAATAATGTTATCGCAATTAGTACAAGCGGTGGAATAAAGTTTAGATGCAATAAAAAAAAAATTTATTAGTATGTACCAGATGCTTTTTCACTTATCTAGTCATCTTAAATATACAGCATTGATCAACTACCTATATTAAAAAAGCAGTACTCTCCACAATACAGATGGTAGTATCCAGATTATGACAGGCACCAAAATTGCTGGTCCAGCTTTCCAGGATCTGGAGATCAACATAGCCAGCCAGAGCAAAAATCTGCACAGAACACAACCACAGCATCAGGCCAGGCTGGATGGGGCTTTGAGCAACCTGGTGCAGTGGAATAGGGAGGGTGGAACTAGATATTAAGGTCCCTTCCCACCCAAATTTTTCTATGGTTCTATGATTCTACCATTTTCCCAGTAACATTTCCTTTTTTTAGATGACCCTTTACATATTCTTTTAAGGACCAATCTATCTGCTTTTAAGGACCAATTTTATTCTACTTCAGGGAAAAAACTATTCTTTTCCCTAATGGGAATAATCTGTAGCGGCCACTAGTCACCTCTTTAAGAGCTGGCCATTCAAAGGCATGTTCCAGAGACTCATATTAATCACATGAAAAGATATGTTCTCTGAAAAGCTCTGGCATATTGCAAATGTACTGAATGCTTGACATTTTTTATGATTATGCTAATGTTGTGACATTTGATGTGCTTGTTTTTGAAAAAAAGAATCATGCAATTAAGTTCTATGAAAGAAAACCAGAAAGAAACCAGATCAATCACTGAGAAGGCAGAAAGAATGAAAACTGCTTCTACCAGCTTTAGAAACAAATGCCTGCTAGTCAATGGCAAACATTTGAACTAGATATTTCAGATTTGACAGTTTTACTCTGAAAGTAAAGAACATTGGTAGGGTGACATTCAATTTTAGCACAAGCAGTGGCTTCACTTTCACCTCTTCCTTCATCCTTTGAAGTATAATAGCATTTCTCATGAAATGACTCTTTCCATCACTGAAAGAATTACAACCCTTAGAAAACTACTGCTTCCCTGTAGACAATTTAAAAATATGCATAACCCAATTAGGTCACGGAACCTTGATTTTAACTTCATCCCCTTTTCAATTACTGCTTCAATTATATCTTAAATTAAAGAAGGAGAGAGATAAGATTTATAATTGCTAATATAAATAATGTAATAATTCTTCTCTCACACCTACAAACCTGAAGATTGCCAGGAAAAACCAGAGAACTAAGAGATGCTGTACTGAAGCAGCACAGTGTTTGGTGCCAGGAAGGCTACACGGATCCGAGTTGGGGAGCCAGGTAGAAACACAGGAGAGCAGCAGACATTGGAGGAGAACCACAGGGAGATCCAACTGCTCGGTTTTGGTACAAAGCTACAGAAGACATAAGAAATGGCTACAGGTTAATTACAGGAACCTGAAGTAACTTAGCAGCAACTTTGGAAGCAAATTAGAAGCACATTCATTACCTCAGGTACTGTATACATTTAATCTCTTGTTAAAGACAAGTACTAGTCAGATTGAGTTTATAAATAAATCTAACTTGATGGAGATTTATTATTGATGAAATCAAGAATCAGCTTAATTCCAAGAAATTCAATTCCTAACATGATACGTAATCAAGGCAACAATAGCAAGCTTAGGAAACTGTAAAAAAGACTACAAAAAGAGGTTTGATTAAAAAAAAATTAACTCATGTTTAATTATTGGCAAATTCTGACTTAAACTCTGAAAGGAAGTTATAGAGAGGACTAAGATAGAAAACTGTAGGAGCAGTTTCAGCTCCTTCCCTTGAGATAACAAGGGAAGTTAAGTGCAAGATAACAATTTTGAGTTAAAGAATTGGTCTGAAACTGAAGGGAAGAAATAAAAAAGATATTCAAAATCAAAAGGAATGAACCAGCAACACACAAAGCCTAAGAAAATAATCTCTTCCGCACATTCAGAGACTCCTACACCTTTTCTTATCCTAATAAAATGTGCACACCTGAATTTTATCAATGTTCTCAGTATTTGGCTTTTTTCATACATTCAGATACATTCAGATACATAATCACTCTGAGATTAATAATGTTGAGCCACTTAACCTACAGAAAGGTCTCCTTATATGATTGGCATGGCAACACATGCAGCCTTTCTCAAAAAGCAGTGACAACTTGTGAAATTCCCTTTTGCCCCCCCTCCAATATGACATGAACCTTTCCTGAGTTACTTTTCTATGACATAAAGGTAAACCCAAAGCTTCGCAGATCAAATATCCTTCTCTTGGGATGTTTGATCTTGGAGACACCTCAATATCCAAAGCATTTCTTTCCTTGGTGATAGTCTCTAAAAGACACTTTGTGCTTTTGCTGGCTGCAATGTCTTTGAGAAAGGTGATACTCTGGCCAGTGGTCAAAAAGGAAACCAAATCTGGAGGGACAGAGTGTTTCTTCCACTGAACTAGGTGCTTTAGGTAGGTCTATGCCAACTCACTACCCCAGCTACAAACATACTGCCCACCTGTAGGTATGCACTTTGCAGAAGTACACTCCAAAATCTTAAGCTTTTAAGGACGGCAATTAGCTTTTCAGTACAGACCAGGTTCTCAGCTACATGACCTGTAAAGACCAAGACTGAACCAGACCAAACATACTGCAGCCTATTTTATCCAGCTGGGACAAAACCGTGAATATGTTGAGTAGATTTCATCTGATTTTAGTCCCTTAGAGTGTAGATGCTTATATCTGAGCTAGGTAATTTAGGTTGCTTTAGGATTTTTTTTTAAGTTAAAGAAGAAAAGCAAGCATTTAAAGATGATTCATCTGACCTATTTTTGCTGATCTACACTACAATGAAATCAATCACACCTTAAATTTTGTAAAGTCAAATGACTCAATCTCTGTCTGATTTGATAAATAGAACATAATTATTGGCATCAAAATTTTGAACAAAATGCAATCTTCTGCTGACAATGGAGACAAGACACGGCAGGCTACTAGACTCAGTACACCTAAATTCTTCTATCCTAATACTCCACATATACCCTACAATGAAGCTTCTTTGTTTTTCACCAGTAAAGAGAACCTTTGGCTTTTTCCATCTTAGCTTTGTTATCTGATTTTTATGATGCAGAGAAGTAAAATGATATTTTGGATTTTTGTGAATCCAAATCAGAAATGGAATTCACTCTTGAATATCTGGATATTATAGGTCTTGCTAGATACAGAAAAATGCCATATCTGAACTTTGTTTAGAATTCATTTCCCTAGCCAAGCTCTATTAGTGGAAATAAACAGGACTTAACATACTGGAATACTGGATTTTAAAGGCACTGTAAACTGATGTGGTTTTTTATAAACCCAAATCTGACTAACTAGGGTTTTTAAAAAAATATATTCATTATAATTATATGTAATTACAATATCCACAGCTTTAAATTAAGGTTCAATCAGAATTAAAACAGCTTCTGCTAAATTAAATTATTTTAAATAATAAATTGGACTAAATAAGGAAAACATGTAAAAAAAAAACAAAAAAAAAACTAAGCTCACAGATATATATTTTTTCTTTATCAAATGGTATTGTGAAAATTAACTGATGAAGTAGACATAAATATAACAGTAAAGTCAAAGAAGTAAAGTTTAAAATAAGACAAATACTTTCCAAACTCTCCAAGATTTTGGTTACCTTTGCATTGCTAATTCCCTCATTTCAGAGTGCTGAATTCACAGCCAGGAAAACTAATGACAGCTGGTGTTACCAAGCATCTCAGAATATCAGATTCAGAGCACCATACTTTCTTCCAAATTTAGAAACTCCTTTCTACAGTATTTGCCAAAGTAGTTTCCTGTTATATTATGAAATTCCTTAAACCACTTACAAGTCATTCCTGAGACCAAAGAGATCAAACGCCAGCTCCACCTAACACTGAGGGAGTTCTGACACTAATTGTAATAAATAAAAATTGCTATCTGTAGAAAGAAGTGGAGGGGGTGTATATGAAGTTATTTGTTGGGTTTCTTATAAGGAGTCTGCCTTACCTTTGAGCCATCCTATAATAAATACCATATCATTGCTCAATTGTATGGAAATGGTGATTAGTAGTTCTGCAAATGTTTTGTTTGGGATTTGCATTTTCTCATCAAAGGATACTTCTCTGCCTTCATATGCTGTCAGCCTCTTTCAGATGAGACAGCTCAGCACAGAGATGCCTCAAAAGTATCAGGAAGAGAAGAAAACATTAAACCATAAAAAATGTACAAGTGAAACACAGAGACTCTGAGTTCAACCACAAGGGCTTGGAAATTAAGTGAGTTGTAGAAAAATATTTTCGGTTGACTAAATACCATGCCCCAAAATGTAAGTTACTTGCTTTAAAAAGAAATTTCAGAGACTAAGGCAGTATGAAAAGCAGCAGGGAATTTTAGGTTCTGTTCCAAATTTCTGACTTCAAAATATTTTTACTTTCTTTTACAGGTGAAACTTTGGGAGATCTTTATATTTTAAATAGCTGACAAATACATGTACTGTAGATCTTCAGCTGTTTGGGAGTGGTTAGTAATGAGGAAGAGATAATAGAGTGGAGCCACCATCCACTTCAGAGCTCCTAAGATATCCCTGGGTAGGTCTCTCCAACCACAACACCAGTGTGGTCAAGGACCTCCAAACTCATTTGCAGTGTGATGATAAATGTTGAACAGAATTTCCTGTATCCAAAACCAAAAGACAGTTCTTTAGGTTTGCATTGATTTTGTTAAGAAAGATAGAACATTCTGTTAAAATGTTCACATTTATTTACTGCTGGCAATCACCATAATGCTATGATAAGAAATATCTATTTATAATGCTTTATAGCCTTATTGAAACACAACAAAATTCTGCTTTTATTTCAGCATGTCTAAAACTGTAAATCTGCAATAACTCCTTTATATACACATTTAATTAAACTACTTCAAATATGTATTGTGTAGCCAGTACGATCACAACAGTTTGAAAGTAATGGACCTCAACTGTCTTTAATTCTAAATGAATACAAATACAAGTGTGAAATAGCCCTACAATTGAAGAAGCAGATATCCATACAGAACAGGAGAAGGGCTGAGCCACAGACTCTGGATATGGGACATTCCTGATGGGAAAAAAAGTAGAGCCCATTGCTTAGGGGTCTAATTTCATTAGGCATGCAGTATAGCAACATAAACAGTATCTATCCATTTGACAAATGTTGGTTTGTCTTTGTAGAAGTCAAGGCTTCAGTTTTGTGATTTATGCTATATAAAAAACTTTGACAAATCTAACAATTAAACTAGATTATTGATTGCTTTTTTCTATAAAAGGATTTTCTTAACTGCTGAGGATTTTCTTGACCTCTCTAGAGGTTGGCATCCTATACACAAAATATAAGATAAGCCAACATCGTAATTCTTAAAAATTCTTTAAAGACAGGGGGAAATGTTAATAGAATGCTGAATTTTCTAATACCAAATCTAAATCTGAGAACACCAAATGAACATTTTCTGGAACTAACTGAGATGTAAATTTACAGTTTTAAAATACCTGCCCATTAAGCATGAGGAGAACTCATTTTACTACACAAATCTGAAGTAATAACATCCTTATCCAGATACAGCCACCCATCACATAGTCTTCTGCTTAGCATTTCCATTTCTACTCAAGAATTCAGCAACTATTTTATTTCACATAATTAAAAATTGGCTACTCAAACACCATACTTTGCTGATACAGCCTTCATTTGATATGTCACAGGATTCACTGCCTTTGAAGTCTGGAAAACAAATACAGCACTCATTCAGAACCACAGAATGCTTGAGATTGGAAGGAGCTTCTTGAGGTCATCCAGTCTAACCCCACTGCTCAAACAAGGTTACCTATAAAGAGTTGTTCAGGCCCCTGACAACACAGTTTTTTAATATCTTCAGGGATGGAGAATCCACATGTTCTCTGAGCACCCTGTGCCAGTGCTCAGTCACCTGCAAAGTGAAAAAGTGCTTCCTCGTGTTCAGAAGGAAACTCCTGCTTCAGATGGAGCCCATTGCTTCTGGTCTTCTTCTTGGCACCACTGTAAAGACGCTGGCACCATCCTCTTTGCACCTTCCCTTCATATATTTACTTATGTGGATAAGAGCCTCCCTGAACCTTCTATTTCCTAGGCAAAACCCTTCCAGCTCCATAGCCCTTCTCTCACAAGAGAGATGCTCAAGTCCCTTAATCATCTTCATGGCCCTTCAGAGGAATTTCTCTAGTATCTCCATGTCCCTCTTGCCTGGCTTGGGAGGCCAGAACTGGACACACAGTAGAATGGCCTCATCAGCACTTCAGAAATGGGAAGGATCTCCTACCTTGCCTCACTGGAAATATTTCTCCCAGTATGGCTCGGGATGCATTCAGCCTTTGCTGCAAGAGTACATTTGTGGCTCATGACAACTTGGCATCCAGCAGGACACTAGGCTGTTTTCTGCAAAGCTTCTTTCCAGCCAGCTCAGCCCCCACCTATGCTGGTTTGTGGGGCTGTTCCTCTGAACGGTCAGGGCTGTAACTTCTCCTTGTCCACTTCTGTAAGATTTTTGTCAGCACATTTCTCAGAAATTCATTTGTCAGCCTATCCAGAACCCTGAGGATGGCAGTGCCACACTTTGAAGTATCAAGAAGATAATCTTGTGCCTAAAGTGTAGAACTTGGGATTTATTCCTCATTTTTTTCCAGCATCTACAATTAAAAAACCTGTTCAGGTGAGTTACCAGAGCTTTCCATCTTGGGGAAAGTAAGGGATTCCCAGGTTCACCAGGCACAGCTGCCCCGTGCTCCCTCCAACAGCACGAGAAACAGGTATATCTTACAGATAACCTGTTAATTAGGCAAATTACATTCCTCATTAGAAAACCATTCTTAAGGCACTGAAGTAAAGAAGGACTGTGCCTCACATTGACATGATGACAGCAATTTCTGTTCTATCAAAACAAGCATCATAAAGACAGATTCTTTGTCATGAGTACCAGCAGTTTTAAAACAGAAAATAGAAATCAATATTTGAACAGGAGGGGGGAAAAAAGGTAGATTTATAAGAAAAACATGTAGTTTTTTCCTGTAGAAAAAGACTAGTATCTTTTTTTGTATAAAAGGACTAGCCAAGATTAAAATATTTTAAAATATCAAATTTATTGCCTGATTGAAATTCTTTATAAAACTGGTATTCCAGGGAACTGATAAACCCCTTGTCAAATGTTAACAAATATAAAAAAGGGAAATATTTGATTTTTGCTAGCTAACAAAGAGAAAGTTGGTTAATACTACTCTGGGGCTTACTCAACCTCTTCTTTATAGCTTTTCATTAAATTCCATTAACTTATGAGCAAATCTTGAGTTATATTTAAATGTATTGAATTCAGGAATGATTCCAAAGCACCAGACTAACGAGAGGATCAGGCCATAAAAGTTGCTTGCATAAATATTGTCATGCCTCTACATAGCAACCTTTTCTTCCCTTTTTAACGTTATTACCTTTAAGTGGGAGGGCTCTTGACATCTGCATATTCCTCACTCATCACTCCCACTTTGCAAAACATGTGTTTAATGAGGCTGTGATCAAAATCAATTTTACAAGTTTGCCTGGGTATTGAAAGCAAAGAGCTTTTGGACTACAACGGAGTGAATTACTACAATATATCAGTCTGCAAACTGGGCTCAAAAAATGGAAAAACAACCAAATACTCAAAGGACTGTCAAATCCCAAAGAGAAGCTTTTATGATCTCTAGAGGAGACACTGTATTAAGGCAAATTGAATTAATCCCAAATTTATTTAACAAGGCTGGACTGATATGTTTACAGTTTACTTCACAGATGTTAATCATTAAATATATTTTAGATAGTCATCAGATATTCATTTTACATGCAATAACATTTTTATCAAATTTAACATAATAGTACATCTTAAGAACTCTTTTGAAAATATTCCCTTAGGGAAAAATTATCTGCAAAGTAATGCCACGAATTGTGTGCCTCATCAGTGAGCCAATTTTGTAAATAAGTAAACACATATCGTTATGATACTATAGTAATGCCATACATATCCCCTGCTTTAATATTCAAAGTAAATGCTTTGCCTGGGTTTATTTTATGAATATCCCTAATTTACTCAACCTGGACAGGATAAAAGAGGAACTACAGAGATTGTAAGCTTCTGTATCACAGCTATCTTGTTCTTTCCTGTTTTGAGAAAGAGTTTTGTCAGACCCACTTTTTTTCCTGTTCCCATAAGATACTCCTCTGACTTCAAGGAAACTCCTCCCAGAAAAGTTACTTTGGCCCTATTCCTGAAAGCTGATCTGCGTCGATGAATTTGTACAATAACCTACTGAACTCACTGGAGCTCAATATGAACATGAAGGTTTTTTTTATTTAGTATGAAATGTATAAGTCACAGGTTTCCAAGGTAAGGCCTGTACTTATATCTATGGTGATTAACTGGCTTGTGTTTTAGCTGCAGGTCACACCAGCCTATTTTTCAAATAAAATGTAGCTGGAATTCAATGAATACAATAAAAATGTTTCAAATTCTCAAAGTTACTTTTCTGTCCTGAAATTATATTCATTTCAGTGACTTTTTGAAAATTTCTTTTATAAAAAGATTTCAAAATGATCTTATGGAAATAGAGTTTTTGTAAGCCACTCTTCTCTAAATCATCCAATTCTGTTACTAAAAAAGAAATTGCCCCACTTAGTACTTTATCTAAAAATGTGGGTTCTTCTGGTAATAAACCTCCATGGTCAAAACTGCAGTGAAAATAAATTGTAACTGTCCTGAGATGACTCTTCACGAGATTCCACCCAAGTTTGAAAATACCCCTTAGCAGAAATCTAATAAACCTATAGCAAAAAAACCCTCAAGATTTTTCAAGGAGTTTAACAAGCTGCTTGTAATTTTTGTCTGGCTTACTGAAGGAAAGGGAGTCAAGAGGAAAATTCCAATAAAACTGTATGTAAGCCAAAGGTTTGTTTATGTTTGTATGGATTAGCATTCACACGTTTCCTGTTACTAGATTTCCTATTAGTGATGTTTAACTTTAACCACCACATATCCTGGGTTAAGGAATAGCTCCTGAAATCAATTTCCTGATTAGACTAAGAAAGGTCAAAGGTTAATTTTGTAGCCACATGATTAAGCTACCAACAGCTACTGCATAGCCTTGTTTTAACATATAAAGTTACTGCAAATATTAGCTAAAGGAGGAGGCACAGTCTGGTGACTACACAAAACTGTTGGGGAAAAATAACTGCAGAATCTTATTCACGCTAAGTGAAATTTACTCTCTCCACATGCACACACAGAATCCACACCAGTGGGGACATCTCTCAAACATGATGAGGCCAAGCTGGCAACCTCTAATGTGTCCATCATTTTAAACACAGCTGTGTGACCACCACCAAAGCCCAGCTGCCAGCCAAGAAACGTCCTGCTGTACACTGCATCACAGATTCCCTTCATACACTTGCTACAGGCCTTGAAGGAGAAACAAGGTTTATGGTACTGTGAGAATTCACAGACTTGTCATATTCTCAAACCAAAAGCACAAAGATTTCTGCTTCCTTTGGAAAAAAAAAAATCACCAAATAGATGATGAATTTGCAAACAACACTGCAGCGGGTACTGCTGTTGTACCAAATCAGAAGAAATTCATGCATCAGTATTTTTTCTATTTAAATACTAAAGTGAACAATCCTCTGCCCAAACACTTTAGCTGAAATAAGAAATATCTTTACAAGTTTCTGAAGTTTCTGCCTGGAGGGATTCTTGTTTCCAGCAGTAAAACTGATTCTTTTTTGTTAGTGGCATGACAGCCTATTGACACATATCGATAGCAATGAGGAATTCTAGAGTTAAAGCTGGTTATCCAGACTCATTTTCACTGCAGACCACTGCCCTTTCCTGCTGAGTTCTCAACAAATTCTACAAATTATTTCATTCTTCTTCAGTTTTGGTAACTCGCTAGCATAGAAGATAACAGTCAAATGAAATCCCATGTACTGACATTAACCTTTTAGATCTGTGAGACAGGTGAGGGAAAATTTTGATGCTAGATTTAATGAAGATGGTCTTGGTATTTAGTTATCTCATTACAGCTGTTGGAGATTTATTAGAAGGCTTACCAGTAATTAAGCAACTTGGGTTACAAGTCATAGTTCTAAAAAAAAAACTTGTTTTGACCCAAGGCCTGTCATTGCTAATACAACCACTACTCTTTTGTTCCTCTCTGTCTAACATTAGCATTTATATTTGGATCAGTGTGGCAGTGTTTTACACTTGTTTTGCACAGGGAAGGTCTCTAGATAAGATGCAAGATAGAGGAGACAATCAGTCATCAGTCTTAACTCAGGATTTCCTGACTGCCTGTGAACAATAACAAAATCTACACCTTTTTGGTTTTGGTTCTTTTTTTTGTTTTTGTTTTTTTTTTTTTGTTTTTGTTTTTGTTTTGTAAAAACTAATGCATTTCAATATATATATATATTAATAGAAAACTATAGTTTTCTATAAAAAATAAGTGTTTCTTACACTCAAATCTAGTTAAATTTCATTCACAAGGAACTGGCTCAATTTTCACACGTAGGCTTTTTGCAAGTAAGACATTATTTTTGTGAGTCCCTCATAGTAATTTAGCCTTCATTGCATATAAACAAAACAAATATAAGTGGATGCACATGAGCTGTTCTTCATTCATTTGTAAACTTAACATTTGGAATTCACTTTTCCAACCACGTGACTGGTTCTACCAGTCAAACAATAAAAGTTTTGTTCTCTAACTAGGTTTCTTAAACTTTGCAAGCAGCAGAGCTCTTGAAAAATATGTTCCACTATCCAATAAAACAATGAAGATTACCTGGGAAACAACAACTTTGAACAGAAAGAAAAGTCTAAAGATTTTTTTATTTTTAAAGAAAACTTTTCTTTCTTTTTCTTTTATTTTATTCTTTTTTTTTTTTTCCTGAGGGATATTTCTGCCTTGCTACAAGTATCCTTTTCAGATTTTAAAATACTCTCTTTCTTTCCTAACATGCACTGAGCAGGGGAGAAGGATTTCTCTTGTCACATTCAAACTAAATCATCCCTACAAAAGCAGCTTTCCTATCTGCTCAGGAGCTGCCACATTGCTGACCTCTGCCTCCTTTTTCTCCACACTTAGAGAAAGTGTCTTACTGACACTTTGGGCTCCTGACTTACTTTGGGCTTTTTCTGATCAGAAGCTTTGTCACATTACCACCTGATTTTGGTTATCTGAAAACATGAAATTCCAGGACTGTTTACATTTTAAATTGTAAACTCTTTTGTAGAACATGTGATTACATTTCAGCAGCACACAAGCTCCTCTGATGTAAATCCTGTCCTGATAATTGACTACACTGCAGGTACAAATTCCCTGCATTCTTCACTTGGAATACATCAAGGTCCATGTCCAAGGAA
>VWZN01002813.1:139381-180571 GCA_013396955.1 Regulus satrapa
AATTCATTAGTACTCATACCAAACCTTCTTGTTTTTAAAATATCACAAGTCAAAGCAACAAAGTCTTTTTTTTTTTTCTTCTTCTGACCACAGATATCAGTCTGATAACTGTTTCAGAGCCCTAACCTCAGGAAAAGAGAAGTGGTAACCTATTGCAGCACCAAGATTCAAAGCCTGTATCTGCTGGAGTGAGTCTTTTCCTATCCACAGATGTTTCCTCAGGATTGAATGAATAAGAATTCACCACCTCCATCCCACAGTTCCACTGCAAAGACATGCCCTAGAGATTGTAGATACTGTGTACAAAAATTCACCTATGTATTTGCACAACTCTGTAGGCAATTTGGATTTTAAACTTTTTATTCAAACCCATTATACCTGGAATTAATACAACTGTTGTTCATTTTTAAAGCAAATACTTGATCTTCAAGATAGATGGACTATCAGATACTGATGACTAATGAATGCCTGAGTATAGTTTCACCTTAAATACTCATTGATATTAATGGAGGCACCTTTTCAGACTGGGCACCTAATACCCAGCAACCTCTTCCCTTCATGTTTAAAGCATCTACCATATGCAGGAAGATTTTAGATGAAAGAAAATTTGATCAGTTCTATTCTCTGGAAAAAAAAGCAATTTTAACAAAATACAAAGATTTCATCAATTTCGATGAAAACTTAAATGTGATAGTTTCTAATAAACAACTGCTGCTGTATTTTTTAAAATTTCCATTATATTTTTACTTAATCACTTCATTTGTTCTATACCTTTGACATAAAATACTGATATGTAGCATGCATAACACTAACAAAGCAAAATCACCTAAATATCAGGTTATAGTAATCCAGGATTTTAAAAATTAAATTTCTCGGTTTCCATGCCGTGAAAAACTTCAAGTTTTTCTCCAAGTTAGAAGAAAAAGAGAACCCTTCATATTTTATCCTGAACAACAGAAAAATGCAATTTTCAACCAGCAATATAATACATAATTAAGAAACCTCATTTTCATGACCTTGGATAAATATGAAAGTGCTCAAGATAGATATGGGCTTAATTTAAATAAAATTTTTAAAAACCCCAAACCTCAGAAACATAAAATAAGATCAAAACTCAGGATTGAATTTCTAAAAATTTGGGTTCCTTATTTTTCTTATGTATTTTTACTAAAAAGACAAACAAGCATATGCAAACAAACAAACTAAAATTTTCCCAAAGGTATAATCCCTATTCCACACCCTAATGGCTCTGTCACTGAGACCCCATTGTCTTGGGACACATATGGGAAATTTAAATCTGCAGGCAAAATAGGAATGAACTAACCCCTTTGACCTTAGCATCTCAGCCACATGAAGATTCAGGTCAATGGATTTTCTATTCTCCTCCAGAATACCTTTTCATTCACATACACTCTGCTGGAATAACATAAGAACACTGCACTGTAAAAATTTTGCTAATAAACAGATTTTACTGTATAACAGAATCCTTACATAGGAAGGCATTCTGAATTAAGTGTAATAAAACAGCTTATTTTCCTATACATGAGCCAGTCAATTTACCTAAATTCCATAGAAAAGGCCATGTTTATCTGGTGTCCAGGCAAATCATTACCACACCAACCCCTCCACTACCATTAAAACAACAATACCTTACTCCATTTTTAGTCTTATATTTTGCACAAAGTCTAAAGTAATGTTAAAAAAAAAATTACAAATATTTACTATGTTTCATAATTTTCTAAATCATATTGACCTAAAGTATAAGGGCATATGAAATGAACACCAGAAGGGAAAACTTCAGACAGCTGAGTAAATTAATGTCCCTCGTTTGCTGTAACCAAAGATTATACTCTTACAACATTCAGATAAAACTAATTCAGGTTGAATTAGTTCAGCCTCTCACTCTCAAGCATCTCATCAATAAAACAGGGTTTTAAAATCATCAGAAAGACAGTGAACTTCTCCAGAAGGCCATCTCTGCTGAAATCTACACTTAAACTCCATTTGCTTTAATCTGGCATATATAACATGGATATGTCATCTGGCACACCAATATGTATATTCCTCACTATTCACAAGAATTTGTAGGAGACTGGAGCATTTCCTACATAAATCCTAGGGGTGTAATAGAGAGAAGTCTTTCACAATATGTCACTGTGATTCTAATTCCATTAGAAACTTTATTTCACCAGAAACTGTGGCCCTTCGTATATGTGGTCCTGAGACTTTTCTTTTACCCTTTACATTAATCTAATCAGGTTTTTTATATTGGTACTTGCTGCATCTTTAGAACAAACATTTATGGAAATTAAGTCAAGGCTTTCTCAGATTTCCTGCTTCCTTTGTAACATTCTCTCTCTTTCTGGTCTATGCACTGCAGAACAGATTTAGCTCTCTTTTCACCTGCCACCTTCAGATCATACTTTCCAAAGAGCATTTGAAGGAGAACTGCACCTTATTCAGTCAGTCCAGCAGACTTAAGGATCTTCACAGGACAAGAAGCTCCTCCTGCAGCAGACAAACCATTCCATACCATTCTTTGTATTTTTAATTCCAGCGGGAATTTCTCAGCACTAATCAAAAGGACAGCTCAGTCACCTGCACACTGTTGCAGCATTGTTTCAAACATCTGAAAGGTCAATACCAATAAAAATACGTGCTCTCAGTGAAGAGTTCCTTTTTTTCACATCAGCCCAACACATCTTGCTTTTGTCCAAACACTGTGTAGTCTAAAACCAGAGACAGGAAACAGCTGAGCTACAGGTTCAACACGTACAACAGAATTCACCCCTTTTTCCCACTTCTTGCTGGCTGCAATATGAGTAGCCATGGTTCAAGTAGCAATTGGGGTCACATCTGAATTCAATTGCCCCCTTCCAGGGCAGTTTTCCCAACCATGGGCCTGAGGAAGGCAACTTCACAATGTCAAATTCAGGCTTCTTTTCTTGGTACACTCACCAAGAGACAATAACATGATGCCAGGCCTGCTTTCCTGACAGGAGAGATTTAGGAACGAGAGTGTTTCACTTAACAAAAGAATGAATTATTTATTCCATTGCTAGCAGAACTCTACCTTATACTTTACAGCCCCACATAAACGCCTATGATCTGGAAAGAGAAGGTGCATCTAAAGCCATCTGTATATCTCCTCAGACAAACTGGCTTCTACCACCTCAGCTGAAAGCATGGGCATGTGTGCAACAGAGCAATACCCAAACACCCCAGGTAAACTTGGGACTCCTTGTGTCTGGTGCTTCAGCCACAAATGCCAGGGGACACTGCTACAAAGAATGTACTATTAAAAACAAACAAACAAGCAAACAAATAAAAAGAACACCAGAAAAAACTAGAATAAAAACCAGGCAATGAGAATGAGGAAACATGCTTATTTACAGATTATTCCTGTAAAAGTGAGGCATGCACCTACCACCAGAAGGCTGTACAGAGTTAAGTACAATGCCCATCAAGGTATCTCATGTTGCCTAATCAGAAGGTTACAATTTCCTTTTTATTTCAAATCATTTCAGAATATATACAAACATATACAATTTCCTTCTTCTGAGTAGGACCATATATCCAATGGATTTTTATATTTTTGGACAGCACAGCACTCCTTGAAATTACCCTAAACCTGAACAACGATGTTTTAGAATGAACTCCACTCACAGTTTCATTCATCCCCCATAGTGATCCTGCCCTGGAAGGGGCTGAAATTCAAAAACACCCAGATCACATGTATTCTTACATAAGGGTGGCCATGCCAGGTCAGAGCAAAGATCCATCTGGCTGGATACCTCTGGCCTCTCTCTCCAGTAGCAGATGCCTAAGGAAAAGTAAAGAAGCAAGGCAAGCACATCATGATCCTTCCCCTCATTACACTTCCAGCATCCTGGGGTTTCAGAGCTTCCTAAACCAGAGGTTCTGACAGCAGTTTTATAAGCTGAATTACAGGACTCAAATCCCCAGCCCTTTATTTTGTGTAACAACAGGAGAAAGAAATGTTTTGCAGCTAATTAATTCATGTTTTAAGCAAGATTCGGTTTTTTTTAGCCTCAATACAATTTAAGTGCTCCTGCTGTAAAATTACATTTGTTTAGGCACATTTCCATGTCACACATCTAGACACAAATTCCATCGATCTTCTCATTTCACTTGCTGTTTGAAGCTGCAAAAAATCCACAGTTTGTCCATAACAGATGCCAAAAGCCTAGAAACTTATTACACACTGCTCACAGTGTGAGTTCAGATACATTATCAGCATAAAAAGAAAAAGGCAAATTAGGCCGCAGTAGGAGAACACATTTTTAATATTACAGTCTGCAGTTTGCATCTCTAATTTAATGCTGCTGTTTCCCAAAGTTATGCTGCATCATTTTAGGTTGCTGAATTGAAGAGATGACAGTGAGCTAAAATTTTACAAGTGACTGGGTAATGCAGATAGCCAGTGCTCTTCATGAATTCCAGAGAAACCTTCAGGGCCAAAGTGAATGAAACATTTTTAAAGAATTCTTTGGGCATTCAAATTGATAGAAATTAGTTATGAAAATGTCTGGTATAGGAAAATTTAGGAAAATTTGAGATTTTTCATTCATTCTTCCAAAAGAGCAGAAAGAAAAAATGCTCAGCACCTGTAAGCAAATTGCATACACCCTCTGTAAATGCTTTGTACTTTGGTTAAATACACACACCACACACACAAATGTCACATAAATTATCATCTCAAGAAATCATTGCTTACTGAGGGGATTATCCATGCCATTATGGCTTCTCTCTGGAGCTAATAGATTTCTTTTACATTCAATCTACTGTTTACTCCAGCTATAGTGGAAATCTTGAAAGTAAATAGAATAGCAAAGAAAAATCAAAGAATAGCAAAGAAATACAGTCAGCAAAGAAAAATAAGTTGCAAAACTAGATGATGCATCTTCCCAAGTTTCCAACTATGTTTTGCTTAATTTAAAGTTTAATTAAAAGATGGGGAATCTCCCAACTAAGGATTATATAACTGATATTGAAGACCCTCAGGGACAGTGAAACTTAAAGTATGCTGGTTTTACAGATTTTTTTGTTTAGGAAGAAAAAAATTAGACAATTCATATACATGAAAAGTTTTCACCTAGTCGGATAGAAGCAGAAAGGAATAGAACCTGTTTACTTCAAACCGAAGTCTTTAATATTAGACAGGTTCAATTTCAACTGTTCCAGTACCCTGAGATTTTATAATACCATTAAGATGAGAGTGACCTATCGGAGTTTACCCACTAACATTTCTTCCAAAAGATGACAAGTTCCCACCTGGAAAGCTGACTTTGATAATAACCAGAGGATGCACATGTGCACCACAAAACCAGTCACCAACAGGCACTATGTCTGCCCTGGCTGCTAGCTACCAAATAGCAGGCACAGTAGAAAATTATTCAGAATTTTAATTAATCTCATTATTATTCCGCCAGCATTTTATTTAAGATGCTTGTAGAAGATCATTTTTTTATTGTCCAAAATAAGCAGCCTGTTACCATTAGACATTTCCTTCACTCAAACTAAAAAATTCACAGTTCACGAACATTTCAAAAGAATGACATAATAGTCAATTTTCATGTCAGCAAATTGTCATGAAAAATTGCAAAAAACTACCTGTTCTTTATGATGGATATTCAACATGTTTGGGTCTCTTCTTCATTTCTTGGCTTGCTCAGGGGAATGAATGGTTTGAAACCTTTTGGTCTCTATTATAATCTAAAGTATTGTGTTACTTGAGCAAACAAATTAAACATAGCAATTTACTGAGAAGAAGGTGCCTGTGATTCTTGATATCCTGAAGTGGAATTAAGTTAACACTGATACTCATATAGAAAATATATTTTTGCTGCTAGATATTTATTCACCAATACTGCAGGGCTTCAGAACTTTTAAATTAAATCTACATGGACACTATTTAAATATAGAATCAATGGTGCATATATCTTGAGATATGTATGGTTTGCTAAACTTAATTACCAGGTAAGTTTTTAATTACCTTTTTTTTTCATTATTCTTTTCAGGAAAATATATAAGAAGATAGGAAGTGTTTAAAGATGTCAGACTAATTTGTCAGCCTCAGGCTGATGAAAACATAAATTCCACACTGCAGCTAATAATTTTAAAATTCCAGATTCGAGTTCTAGAATTCTGGCAATAGCACCATGAATCCTGGGACACAATTCATCTCATCCTACTGATCTGCCATTTTCACTTCTGAGTAGTACCTTGCTGTACTCCTGGCCAAACCAGGTTTAGGAAAAGGTTCTTTTAATTTTTTTTTTTTATTTGATAGGTGGTACACTGGTACACTGAGCCTCTAATTAGGGTCTTTAATCATTTTACCCTGTTGGCTGCTCTTTTTCAAGAAGATTTCTCTTTCTTGCACTTTTTTTTTTTTTTTAATTTAAATATTACTACAGGATAAGGGGGTTTTCCTTCCACAGGACACAAAATTTAAATTCGTTCTGATCTCTTCAGCCTGAAAATTAATAACGTCTTGAAATGCATTCTGGGCCATGTTGAGGATTTATCCAGACATCACTTCTACTTTTTTTGACTTTTGACTATCACTAAGAGGAAAACTTTCCAGAAAATACCAAAGATGGTAATTGTTAGTGGCAAAAATGCAAGCCTGAACTGCTTCTGATGCATTAGAGAAATTCCTGTGCCACTGAGTCAACCTCTGTGAATGTCACAAACCACAAATCATAGGTTGCAGATTAATAAGACTCATAAATATCTTTCATAGTATGAGATAATATTTTTGCATAGGAAAAAAACAAGAATTGCCTAAACTGCTTATAATCATGATTTTACTGCAAATTAAGATTTCCCTTTTTATATATAAAAGAGCCATAAAGTTATTCCATCTTGCTTATATTTTAAGTGCACACTAAGGATAGTCAAATAAAATGCAGTTGCATATTCTGTTTCCAAGTCCACAATGGGTGGTAATTTTACGAGGTAGCAGCCAGAATCTCAAAAAAAAAAAAAAAAAACCAAAACCAAACAAATCAGAAAACTTGCCTAAAACTGAAACTTTCCTGGCCATAGCTTTGTTAATAGAAGGAAAGAATTTATCTAGACCAATAGAAATCCTGACAGAACTGAAGTAATATCACCCCCACCACCACCCAAAAAATCCCTCTTTTGTAAACAACAGTCAAACTATGCTCTGGCAAAAATTGTTCTCATTTGAAGCTGTAATTATGGAATTTGAAGTCTGAATTATGGAAATTTGTAAGTGTAACACAACCAATAAACCTTGCATAGATAAAACCAGCCTATTTTATAGCCACATCCATAAAATAGCAGTTAGCAGAACAGTGCTTCCTAAACACAAGCAGAGCAAAGATGAATGCTGACTTAGCACCAGATCCAAGGTCTGTGTGCATGAACACAAGCATGAACACAACCTGTATTACACTGATTATTACTGCAAATTGATACTGAAAAAACTAAATTTAAAAATCAAAGGCAGGCAACTACATTTTCAGAAATGTGTGGTGTTTAAATTTAATTAAATATGAGATTTATACTGTTTGCAACAGACCTACAGTTGGGTATCTAAGCTACAAAATAAACAAACAACCACAGTAGTACATACATTATTTCTTTTATATTAAGTATTATTATAATAATTATATTACATATCATAACAATATTATATTACACTTCATTATTCATTATATTACTGCAATATCATATTACACATCACCTTTGGAAGTGTAATGGTATGTAGGATTGGATTCAAAATACTGGCTCCATGTTATTACTAAACTGGTTATCAGTAGAACTTACATATTACTGTTGATATGCAGAAGGCTAGATTTACAGGAAAATTCAGCATTCAGCATTTAGACACCTAACTCAACAGACAGACTTTCAAAGGAACTTTGTTCCCCATTTTAGCACTGAAATATATTGATTAGATTTCCAAGAACTCAATGCTACACAGTGTCAGGCATTCTGGTTCTGCAGCAGTGAAGCACAGCAGCACATTTAATTTAAACATGCCAACTGTCCCATGGAAACCACGGAGTCATTTCCACCCTTAAAAACCCTCACAAGATCTGTTTTGCTGCTGGCTGAGGGCCACAATTTTCAGCAGCTCACAGGAGTGACACCAGAAGTAGTGATGAGGCCTGGGTCACATGTGAAAATTTTCCATAGATACTGAACCTTGATAAAATTAAAGAAAGTTTGTTCCCATTTGTCTGAGAGTTTTTCAGTAGTTGTAACCTTGCTCATTGGCTTCTATTTGGAAAAGGAAGAATGTATAAGAGGTCCTTTTTTATTGAACAGAAAGGGGTAAAAATCTGTTCCAAAGGTGAATAATAATTACCTTGAAATCGACATCTGCCCTTCCATTAAGAACTGTGGACCTAAGCTCTATGAACACCTTCACAACCCCTGTTGCCATGTTTCTTCTCTTTAATCTTTTCCCTATTTGTTCACTGATGTCCCTCATACATGGACACCTGCAAAGCAGTTAAAAGAATTCCCAGGCAAGCATTCCCTCTGAATTTCTTTTCCTTTTGGTTTTAGATCAATTTTGGCTTTTCCACAGTCTTGGGCATTGGCTTCTTATTGTTTCTACCCTTGCTGCATTAAGACAGGGGTCACCATTCTTGTCATTTAGAATGAGTGAAAAGTGATTATTGTTGCTGAAGAGCAGCTGGAAAGATGCCACCTTTAATAAACACAAAATAAAATGCTGCACAGAAATTGCCCTAAGGGCTGTCATAGCATCAGTGTGAACTATCAGTCATAACTGGATGGGGGATTGCTCTGCAGATTGAAGAAGGCAGCTGCTGCTGCCAACAGGAGTTCCCCACTCCTGTGCTACAGGACCATTCTCCTCCCCTCAGGCCCCCATGGCCACAGGAATTCTGCAGCAATGGGAGCCACATGAGCCATCCCATCTGGCTTTACAGCCTACATTAGCAGTACTGTAACAACACTTGCAGCTACTTCTGTGGGCCATCTTTTGTTTCCAGGAAGCTGACAGCCTCCCAACTGCAGCTCCTCTCTGGTTAACAGTGAGCACTGGTCAGGGAGACCAAGATGATACTCTCAGCTACAGCATTTCATCTGATGGCATCTCTCTGCTACCATGTGCAAAACTTCACACAGCCTTTTATCCCAAGTCTCTGCTTTAATGCACACACATTTACAGCTGTTAAAATTGCCAGCATTCTTGACCAAAAGGACATCAAATCCTATGAATTTATCACTTTTACAGAAAGCTTTCTGGATAAAGGGAATTAAAACTGTTTTTCAAAATGACACACACTCTTGTAATGTGCAGTAAATAACACATTGAAAGGGGTTAAAAAAAATTTTAAAAGAGCATTCCATGCAGCCAACAGCTGTCAAGCATCAAAGATTTCATTTCAACATTATGTCAAAACCCATGATGCTCTAAGGTTCATCACAACATGAGCACATCTCCAAGGCAGATGTCTTGACTCCTGAGGCTGTTGGATGGCTGGATTGTAGAAAAGCTACCCAAAAAAAGAAAAAAAGAAAAAAAAAAGTCCACGTATCTAAAATTTTTGAGAAAGAAAAAGCATCCGTACAAATGCAGCAATAACAGTTACCCTTGCTTTTGTCTACAATTCTATTTTATCATCCGCATTTATTTTACCTAGCACTAAGTGTATGTAGGTCTTATAGATTTTTATCTATGTTATGATACACACTAATAAACCATGTAAGAACATATCAGGCTAAAAAACCCCTTATAACTTTAAAAAAGAAAAATCAACATAAAACCAAATTGGACCAAAACTGGCCCAAGACAACATGATACCAAGCATACTGGTTCACAGAATTTGAATATACCTATGCTCTAAAGATAAACAGTGGCCAAATCAATGTTCTCCAGAACAAACAGAGATTTGGTCCTATGCAGGACTGAGAGCTAGACTTCAAAGGTCCTCCCACATTCTCTCTAACTCAAGATAATTGATTATCTATGATCTCAGGTGAACTCTTCAATTCCAGTGGCATTCATTTGGTCTCAGGACCACTTAAAATGGTAAAAAAAGCCAGTAGCAGAAGTGTTCAGGATATAAAATATTAATTGCAGAAAGATATATAAAACCAGATCAGACAGGATTTGGGAACCAAATTACATCAAAATATCTTGTTAACCTCAAGGTTCTAGGAGAAATAGCCATTGACATGAAGATCTATAGCAGCAGCAGCAGCAATCTAGAGTCTCTAGACTCTCAGAAAGCCTTTGACAATTTTTCACTGGATGGACTAGTGCAGATGGTATTAAATAGTAGCTATCAGAAGGAAAATTTTGAGACTGGATAAAGAAAATCATGTGACTAAGTAATAGAAGGAAGGAATAGAAGAAAGAAAATGAGAATTTAAAGCATTCGTTCACCATAGTATAATTGTTTTGCATGGGATTTAGATCAGGTAACTTTTCTTCAGTTTGATTAACAATTTATAGAAAGAATTAAAATATTAAACCCATCTATTTTCATCAACATCAGAGATTAGAAAATGGTTAAAATTAGAAAAAAAGTTTAAATTTTGATAGAAATATAAACTCAAAGTGATAAAGGAATTTTATTTTCCTCATGTAGAATGATGCAAGTAGAAATGGCTATTTCTTAATTAAATACAGGTAAAATAAGAGGAAAAACATGATAAAGGAGAATGTGATCTAAATTGGTATCACAGCTTTTACTTCATGTAGCACAAAGCAGAAATTTAAATATATTTTTCTTTTCTTTGAAAGGCTCTTTAGTAAGAGAGAAATCCTCATGGATCTCTAGAGGGATTTCCCCACTAATTTCAACAGGATTTGACCTGAAGTGTGTGACATTGTTGGTTCTATGCAAATAAAGGAAATGTGTCATAGGTAAAGTTTGATGCAACAGGAAAGTTTTCCACCTGAGAGAAGACTGGAGCAAGTGCAGGGTGGGTAAATTTACCCTGATGAATTTACTCTACCAATTGATTAATTTACTTTCTGTAAATTAACCACAGTCAGTTAGATCATCTGTAAATGGGTCTGTCTGAAATTACTTAACAAATGGTTCATATAAATGTAGGAAACATTCTAGGAAAGTTCACTTTCCTAAGATGCTTTTGATTCACATTCACCTCCTCCCTTTGTGTACAGAAATGAATGGCTATCACCTTCTGGATTGGTTGTCGAAGGTCAATAGATAATTTAGATGAGTTTCATAGTTTTTGTAATGAAGATGCTCACTCCTTGACTCTCAAAGATGAAAATTTACAACAGGTCATTGAATTATATCTGGGGCTTTCAACTGTATTGGTTGTGCTGCTGAAAGCCATGTCTATTAACTGTGGAGATGGGGAGCTTGGGGAGGGATTGTCTTTCAAATCTATCATTTTGATGTATATCCTCTCAGAGGAAAAAACAAACAAACAAAAAAAACCACCCCATTTTATACAAAAAGACAACAGATTTTCTCAAAAGATGCAGTTCACTGCTACCTTACACCATATGCAGTCTCCAGGTGATGGTCACTCACTCTTCACACCAGCTTTGACCATAGTGTTTGAATTAGGTCTTCAGCTTGTACATTCTATCAGGTTTAATTATGGAATCAAGACATCATTGCCTCAACTTCCATCACACCTATAGCAGGAATAAAAGTTTCTTGAGTTTACTGAGACACCACAACTCACTATTCAGCATATCTGAGTATGGGCATTGTCTTTGTCTTTTGTTTCTTTACTCTCATCAGTTCTTTTGATTTCCTCCTGTCTTAGGTTCTTCATTTCTTTATCTGTAAGAACTTTCCTTTACATGTACCTTCATTCTCTTTACTTGTCCCATTCAAGATACCACATACTAGCTAGAAGTTTAGGTGGAACTGAAAATTCTTGGAATTTTTGAGTCTACGCTATAATGAAATTGAAAGCAGGACAGAAATCACTGCTTTTTGGTAATATTCAAACTACGCAATAATATTTTTTAGAAGTTCTGGGTAATTTTGTGGTGTCCTAGAGGCTACAAAAATATCAATCAGAACATAAGTCTGAATGCCACCTTCTGTGCGCATGGAGGTCTTGGTGACCCTGATCCTGATTCATCCCCCAGTAGACTCTCATCTCAGGAGCTCTCTGCTATCACCAGGGAGTAACAGACATACACTAGATATGCTGGCTGATTTTCTGTGTAATCCTGATCCACAGGTGTCTAATTGCAAAGGGGAGAGTAAAGAGAATATTCTTATCAGTGATACCTCAGCCTAGTGCTAGAATTAGCTGTGACAAACCCAAGTTACAGCATTTTTCCTAAAACACCTACTAGCAAGGAATGCTACTTCAGGAGAAACTTAATGCTAACACTATTGACTTCCTTAGAGACTGTCTGTGCTTCAACCGGGATGAATGGAGCATATAAAATTTCAGTGTCTATTACAAACAACTTGGAACAACCAAGAATATAAGGAGATACAACTGGAATAAATATATAGGCACACACAGTTATTCAGAAAGAATTCTGGAATGGCTGTTCTTGACTAGCTCAATGTATAGTCAAACCCTCTGTCAAGATGTTTTCCTGAGTCAGGATAACTTAGAGATGGTTTGTAACAGAGAAATCCTGTATTGCTATCAGCCTCGGTCTGCTGACTCACCCTCTGCAGGTGCTCATCTGTCATAAGAAGTTTCCTACACTCTTGTCTGGTATGCTTTGGCAAAAGTTTTAAAGTTATATGAAATAAATTGTGGTCATATCAATCTCAGAAAAGACTAGATTAATTCAGAACAAAGTATAAATTAGAAGCGTTAATTACTTGAGACAATCTCAAAATATCTTAATCTCTCCTTCATGGGATATTCTCCCTTCAACAGAAAGAGCAGTTGCTCTACATATAATTCAACCTCTATTTGACAGCCCACTCCAAAACTCATATGGACAGGCTCATTCAAGAATGAGAAAGAGCATGTGATCATGGGAAGAGGTTCCTGGTTCCTTGACACTTCCAAAATCTACACAGGACCTCTGAAAAAAAAAGACAAAACTGGAATTATTGTTAAAGATGATCTATCAATAGATTATGAACAAAGAAAGTCAGAAAAATATTTGATTTTTCTTTTTTTTTAATGGGAAAGATAAGGAAAAGATAGCATTGTGAACAGAGGAATGAATTTCCAGGTAGAAGTGGAAAAAATTAAGCATTATTACTATATGTGAGCACAATAAAACCAGATAATATGAGCAGCATTCAGTACATTTGAGGACCATCCATCACTTCAACATGCACAAAAAACATTTTTCCTTTTTACAGCTCAGTGGGTGTTTTGGATTGGTCATAAGATTCCTCTGCCATATCAACTATGAACTACTCTGGTGTTCTTTCATCCTTCACTACAAGGTGTAACTGTGACATTCACCCTGCTTTCAGCAGGGGTTTGTACTAAACAGAAACCCCTTCTAACCTAAATTATTCCATTATTCTAGAATGATTTTAAGACTAAAATTTCACCAATTTATTCAGTTGGGAAGTTTATCCTACTGCCCCAGAAACTAAATGTTCCTTGGACCAGGTTCTCTGCTGGGTTAATGCAATGCACTGCCCTAAGGAATCCCATGTCCTCGATAAAGGACAGACACATCCATTGTCCACAAGCAACAACCAGACCCGTAAGAATACCAACCATGGCTGTGACAGGGAAAACCCTTGGAACACATGGAACTTCCTACCTAAAGGATTTGTTTCAGAGACAGAAGTTTTTGTGAAATTATGTTTCTCAGTAAATGGCTCCTTCATGTGAAGGTCCACTATTCTGTTCTGTGTAAAAAGGTTTCCAGACCACCTATTATTCTCAAGGAAAAATGGTAATGGAGAGTTGCTGCTACATTAAAACATTCCATGTTCACGTTAACCACAATAAAACTGTACACAGTTTATTATTAAACTTTATTATTCTTAAAACTGTACACAGTATAATTATTCTGCTGTTTTTTACTTTTAATATCAGACACTATGCAAGATATATTCATGCTGGCAGAACTGAACCTCTTTTGCAAGAAAGAATAGCAGATAAAAATATTAAGAATATTTTTTTGAATATTTACATTTTCTTTTTAATGCGAATCCCACTATGTAGTAGCTCTTAAAATGTGTTCCTAGAATCATTTGGGTTAGGATAGGTTTCTGTCCACAGGATTCCAAGGACTACCCAAATCCAAGCCTCCTGCAGAATAATTTCATAAGTCCTACAGTATCCCTGACAGGTAAGTACCTTGTTGAGTCTTGCATATTCCAGTGATACTGGTTACAAAACAGCCCTTGGCAGCCTTTTCTATTGCATAATTTCTCCTATGATGACTGAATTGACTTCATTATAGAGTTCAAAACTTGGCAAATATCCTTCTATTTGAGGAGTCAAAAAACCAAAATCTACGTTTGGGATCCATTTTTGCTACAACAGAAAGCTATTCGAAACAACCATGAAAAACCTAGATTACCTTGGGTTGCTGCTTAATATTTTGAGCACTGAAGATTTGAAGAATTGAAGAATTTGAAGATTTTTGCTGTGAACTTGCTGTGTTCTTCCACTTTATTTCTGAAAGCAAGCCAATCTTAGTTCTTTTCTACTCAAGTCCTCCCTTCATCCATATAAAAATCAGACTCAGCGGCTGAACCCTCATTTTGACAATGAATTTAAAATTAGACAGGACAAATTTGATTATTCTTTAAAAATAAGGGTTTTCTCTATTCTGATGACATTTAAGGTTTGTCAATATTGTTGTTTTCCTGTTAAGCAGTAGGAATAATTGATGGCAATAATCCACAGGTATCCCTTTGAATGTTCACAGACATTATCGCATCTGTTTTTGTATCTGTTTGTGATGGGTTGATCCTGGCTGGATGCTTACCAAAGCTGCTCTATCATAGCTCTCATTAGCTGGACAGGGGAAAGAAAATATAACAAAAGGCTCATGGGTCAAGATAAGGATAGGGAGAGACCATTCATCAATTGCTGTCATGGGCAAAATGATTCAACTCAAAGAAAATAATTAAATTATTATCAATCAGATCAGAGTATGAGAATGAGAATTAAAACCAAATCCTAAAACAGCTTGTCCCTCACCCCTCCCTTTTTCTCAAACTCATCTTCACAGACCTGTGGTCAGTCCATCACAGGCTGTCTCTGTTTCTTCTTCCTCCCCAGGGAAACTACCCCCGACAAACTTCTCCTATTCTCATGAGGAGTCACTCCCACAGTCCTCCACAAAAACATCTAGCCTGCAAACCTCCTCCAGTGTGGGATCCTGTCTCTTCATGGGTCCACAGGTTCTGCCAGGAGCCTGCTCCAGCATGGCCTTTACATGGGGTCACAGCCTCCCTTGCTGCGTGTGGGGTCCCACGGGCTGTGGGTAGATCTCTGCTCCACCATTAATCTCCACGAGCTGATCTCTGCCTCACCATGGACCTCCATGGGCTGATCTCTGCTCCAGCATGGACCTCCATGGGCTGCAAGGGCACCTCTACTCCACCACGGACCTCCATGGGCTGATCTCTGTTCCACCACACAACTCCATGGATTTCAGGTGGACCTCTGCTCCACCATGGATCTCCATGGGCTGTGGGTGGATCTCTGCTCCACCATGGACCTCCATGGGCTGCAGGGGCACAGCTGCCTCTCCACGGCCTGCAGTGGAATTTCTATGCCTGCAGCATCTCTTCCCCCTCTTTCTCCATTGGCCTTGGTGTCTACAGAGCTCTTTCATTCACATATTCTGTCTCCAGCTTTCTCTTGAACAGTGAATTTTCTCCCTTCCTAAGTGTGTTATCTCAGAGGGGCCATGAGAGTTGCTGAGGCTCAGCCATGGCCAGCTGGCATTGGCTCTTCTTTGGCTCTGTCAGGCACAGGGGAAGCTTCTGGTGGCTTCTCACAGGAGCCACCCTTAAACCTTGCCACCAAATATATTTTCCTATCTTCAGATTCCAGAAATCAGTGACATCTAGAGCACTTTATTAGCTCACTCCACATGATTTCATTTTCTGCTATCAAAGCAATAAACACTCCTCAGACAAGAAAGGGACAGTGCCATTCACAGCAACTTTCATACCAAGAGCACTCATTCAGATTAAATTACAGGGTACAACTGATGAGTGATTTAAATTAATAACATTCTCAGGAGGCAGAAAAAACTAGTGGCTTCTTATGATGAAACACATTCCATAATTTTAATAAGAGTTGTTTGCTAGACTGCTAGAAACATTGGAGTAGTATTAGGAATGTTTTAATTCCAGTGCTCTTAGAAACTATTTTTATTCCTCTGGAATAGTAAAAATGCCTAGTAAAGACACAAATGCTATTTGCAATTTGAAGATTGTGAGACAATTATGTTGCAAGATGTTTTGTTGGTGAACTTCAGTGAGCATCATTAAGATGGAGCAACGAGTAAAGATCCAAACAAAAAAAAAGGCTGTTGCTCTGAGACAATAATTTTTTTTTTTTGCCTTCCAATACAGGAGAAAAGCCACCAACACATGGGAAGGAAAAAAATAAAATGAAAGGCTTTACCTTCACAGTACACAACAGTCTTTGCTAATTCTTAGATCTTTCTTCTATGCTTCCTAATAACATGAGCTGTCAATGTTTGCTCTAACACTTAGATCAGCTCTGCAAATATATCGTGAATTAGCAAGAAGATTTCAAGGACATTTATCTCAATAAATATCACATATACCCCTCAAACCCCTGAATTTGTTTCAATGTCATGACATTTGGAAATATAATTACTCAATGACAAAAGGTTCAAATAATGCCCTGGTTCATTCTAAATAAAATCAATCTAAAGTTTAAGGTATTCTTTTATTGATTTGGACTTTTTCCTGCCTCATTTGACCAAATTCTTGGGCAAGGAGCTTATTTGCTAAGCTGAAAGGCAGCAGAGAGTTTGCAAGCAGGAAACTCTATTAATATTTAACTTGGACTAGAATTCTCTCTGTGTCAGTGGAATCAATGCACAATGACTGCAAGAGTTGGTACTGACAATATATCGACTTGGAAATACACCTCTGAAAAGTCTTGTAGGGAGTGACCATATGAAAAGTCTTACAGTGACACAATTAAAATATCTGCTTTTCCAATCTTAAGCTAATACTTCTGACATCTAAAAAAAAAAAAAAATGAAGCATTTCTGGTAAATTCTTTTTGCATGCTTTTTATTACTAACAAACATTTATGAGGTTAATTTTCCTTTGACAAGGCTGAATTTTGCTTTTCTTGACTATTTAATGCACAGTAATGCTGCTGTCCTAACAATGTGATATCTGTAAAGTAAAATATCCAAACTAATGCCATTTTTTAATGAGGGAAAGTAAAGCAGAAGGAAAAACAAAATGTTGGAATTTTTTTAAAGACTCTACCAGGTATTTGTCCAATTCCACAAAGGTAGTGCTACCAGCATATATTTGAAAAGTTAATTTTCTAAAAACCTTCTCAGTCCTTTAGTCAGTTACAAAATGAAAATGTGGGAAATAAGCATTACCTGAAACCTCACTAACATGGTCAGCTCTCTGTTCTATCATCAGTCACCATGACCAGCTCCCAAGTTATGACACAGATTTCATCCTGCTTTTTCATGAAAGTCAAATATGTCCCTGCTTATAATGAAATCAATAAAACCTTTATATTCACAGCAAGAAAGAGAACTTTGTCCTACATCACCATGCTTCAATGTACCTATCCATAAATAAACAGCTAGAGAACTAAAGAATTCAATTAAGTTTTCATTTCTCTCAGTCAACTGCAGATCACAGAGGAATCACCAATGACAGCAAAGACAGATGATGAAAACCTGATCAATTGCTATCACTTCAATTTAGATAAAAAGTTACTCACTTTTCAGCTCTGCTGGTGCCCAGAAGAGATTAGATTAAAACTAAATCAAAAGAAAAATAAAAAAATCTTAACAACAGCCAAAGAAAACCTATTCCAGCTCTTGTAAATGTTCTCAGTTAATCCTACTATGTAAAGTCAGAATACCAGCAATGGCTAAAAGCAAATTCCAGAAAGTTATTTCTTTGAAAGTTATCAGTACTGTTAAGCCTTTAGAGAAAAGGAGCATGGAAAATGAACTACCCATTTGCTTAAGTTGTTCCTAGGGTTGCTTAAGTTCCTTCTATACTGGATTTTAACTATATTAGAAAACTTTCTAGAACATGACTGGGGCAAACATTACAAATTCTTGTGTCTGCATTCCTCACTCTCATGTACCATAGCATTATGTGTCATTCCCAGAAGTTCTGGTGTTGTTCAATTGTTATAAAGTCACGGCAGAAATTTGTTAATATCTATCACACCCCGATTTATTTCAGTTTTGGGAAATTTAGACAAAGCACTGAGGTGCAGGATCAGCAATTGACACTTTAATTTGTATTGGATAACAGTTTTGCAAGCGACTTCATAAAGCGAAATACAAAGAACATGAATTCAGCTCATTGTTACAAACAGAACACAAGTAAAGGGAGAAGACATTTCTTTCACCACCACAAGACTGTCATCACATATAAGAATTTAGAAAACAACAGAAGTAAAAAATCCTGAATTTATTTGAAAAGAAAATACATGATTTATTTAAAAGCTGAGGAATTAAACTTGGTTCACCCTACCAAATTCTGCATACAGCAGTCCAACTATGAATAGTATATCTCAGCAGGCAGAATTAGCACCAAAGGAAACATTTTAATGAGAACAATATTAAAACCAGATTTTATCTTTCTTCTGTCAACATTTGTCACCAGTACAAATTATACAGTCACTTAACACATTGTCTGGTGATGCCCAGCCCTGTGGCAGTATACACACTGAGGCCTTGAGCTGTCTGGAGGCAAGGGTGCTGCCAACATGTGACCTTGCACCCACAGAGAGAGCCCCATAGGCACAGACATATTTTGGCTCACCACTGAACCACACAGCTGGGCTTATCCACCCCACCCTGGCATCTGCTGTGCACCCTGCACACGGACAGAGCTGCCCTGGGAGTGCAGCAAGGAGGAGCTGCAGGGACAGGGACAGGCTATGCATTGGCATCCAAAGCTGAGGGGCCCTAGGAGAGCACAGAGTGGATCACAGATTGTTTCAACTATTCTGCCAAGCTGTACCAGGACTCTACTGCCATCTCCATGTGATATGAATAATCCTTTGCTTAAATTCTCTTTTCTAGCTGATGACAATGAGCATCGTAAAAGAGAAATAGAATTTTGCAAAAACAAAAAAAAGACCAAAATGTTTAAGGTATGGTAAAATATTGCTCTTTGAGAAGAATGTTGTATGACTTGGCCGAATTACCTCATACGGCCCCATGTTGGCTCAACAATGAAGACACTGACGGAATACCAAACCAGAAAAACTGGAATGTTTTTCTGCCTCTGTTGCTGGCATAAAACTGGTTTTCCTTCAAGCTTGCTATTATTTAATTCTTGCTGGGCCACCATCTTGGTCAGCTAAGTGCTTTTTTCAGAGTAGTTAAAGAGAGACAGAGAGCAGCAAGCACCAAGCACCATACACCAAGTGAAACTGCTGGCTCTGCACTCGGATATGTACAGGGAAGAAAAATTCACTCTAGATAAAGCAATGAAACAGTGGCATCTTAAAGATCCACCAGACAGAAAGAGGTTACAAGGCTGAATGACAGACTTCTCATCTCATGGAAGCCACATTTTCCAAACAATTCTGAAGTCCTACCCTGAATCAGCCCATTCAGAATCCCCCTTCCTCACTCTATGCTGGCTGAGCCAGCTTTCATCAATCATTTCTCTCCAGTTCCACATAAACCATCAATTATTATTAATATTGCTATAAAGTCTTCTCCTGTGTGGACAATGAAGTCCAAATCTTAGCTCAGGACTGAGAAATTTCCTGCAAACACTAAAAAGCTTGATTGCACAACACTCAAGGCTTACATCCCTCTCCACAGGATCATTTCCACATGGAAGTTACCTTGACATGATGACCAGTGGTGGTAACAAAAGCAAACAGTAGAGGAAGTCCAAAAATTTTTTGCAGGATATCCCTGGGAAGACCTGATAGATGCAAGTTTTTATGTGTTTCTAGTAGTATTTTTATACTCACAAAGTTTCACTTAGCATGGCCAACAACTCAACACCTGACATGACGCGTGACAGAAGCTGTCTGGGTGACATGCAATGCACTGGTGAAAAGGGATTGAAGTCAACCAGCCACAGGTTTGGACAAGTCTTAAATTTCACAATGGTACAGACACTTGCAAAAGCACTGTTTGGCTGTGAGGTTTTTGTTGATGGTGGTTTTCATATTCTTGCCCCATTATTAGTCAATTATTACAAGAACATGGAATGGCTACAATGAGTAGCATTTCTCCAACAAGGCAGAAAAAGGGGAAGTGGAGACCAAATGGTTAAATTTCCACTGATGTATAATGCCAGAAAACAGCAGTTTAGCAAACTGAAGATTGCCTCTTTTTTAAAATTATCTTTTGGAGACCATTGCTATTAAACAATGCTACTCACTGAAAAATGCAGAACTGGTTTCTGCTGCAGTTTGATAACATGTTTCAAGATTTAACTGTATGGTGCCACGGGTACTAGAGAAAAGCAATGAAAAATATAAATATAAAATCAAAATACATATCAATATAAATATTCATTTGGAAGTGAAAGAATTAATTGTTATTTTGGCAAAGCAGAGTGATCCTACTCTCAAAGAAAAAGGGACACCTATCAGTTATATACTCATTGTTTCCATTCCATAGGAAGACTGGAGAATTACTACTCTAGCAAAAATAGAAGAAGCAATACTTCCCCTAGAGAACATTTATTATTTTACCCAATCCTATACAAGCAGCACCCCATCTTCAAACTAAATTTTCTCCCTTTTCTCTTCTATCTTCTCCACAGGCACATGGGAGGGATGAAATCTATCTGCAGACTTCACCATAACCAACAGTTTCCATATTTATGAAGACCCAGAAGCTAATGTAAGCTTATTGCTAAGATGACAGTTGTGCCTAAGCAGAAGAAACACAGGGGAGAAAAACAAAAGAGAAAGAAAAAGGATGAAACAAAACACCTGTAGTAGAAAGTCTAGCTCAATTGTAGCTTTTTAGATCTTCTGAAAAGTGCAAATGAAGACATAATACAGGCAAAGTAAGCCTTGCCTAAACTAAGGCTGCTCAGAGGATGCTTTAGCAGACCTGTGACTTTTTACAGCAGTGAAGCAAAAGGTGCACACATCACAGTGTGATTTTGCTTTGTGAGGAATATCTACCAGATAAAACCAGTACTGCTTTATTGTGTGATTATGTGTGGAATTCTGGGACTTGTTCATCCTCGCTGCAAATTTAGCTATATTATTTTTCAGAGACATTTCTTCTACTAGATGCCCAGAGTAGCATTTGATTGATTAGTGTGGATCTTCTGACTTACCCACTAAGTTGATTTGAACAATCCATTTGTTAATATAATGAAACACACGTTCACTATTATAAATTGTTTAACAAGTCTCAACAAACAAATCCCTTGGTGGTCCTGAAGTTTCTTAAAAGCAGATGGATGAGGTAGAATTTTATAGATTCTCTTTCCTATTTGTGAAAAGCTGCTAAGGTCGAAACTAGGCTTTAGTGCAAACAAGGGGCATTGTCAGACAATAAAGAGACAATTGCCTGTGTTAGCACAACAATTAATTTATTTGCAGAGAACCACTCAGTCTATTTGTTACCAGAAATGTGCTAATTATTCCTGCTAATTACATGCAAAACCTTCATTATCACCTATATGAGGAAGAGGACCCCTCAGGTTTCAGTGACAAATTAATTACTGTGTTTTCCTTCTGAATGTACTTCTTGACAGTTCCTGTTATCTGAAAAATAAATTGGCTAGCAGGAAGCCTGTCTCTCAGAGACATTCTGCAAACTAAAAGCAAACGTACAAATATCATATCAAGTCACTACTGCTATTTCTTTTCAGGCAGGTATATTCTGCTCTCAGAACTTCTATATTAATTTACAAGCTCCTAAAATAAAATAAATAAATAAATAAATAAAGCTATTAATAAAATGTATCATGCGCTGCTAAATTCCACCATGTTGGTGTTTTCGGAGCCCTTTATGCAACTATAAAACAATGGATAAGATAGGAGGCATTAGGTTTTAAAAATACAGTAAATAAACCCAATGGTAAAATACATGTCAGTAAAACATCAACATCATTTCAGGGAATAAATATTATTTAAAATTCATAACTGAAGTGAAAAGGACAACAAAGGTGCTGAATCACTCAGTCTTGCATTTTCACAATTCTAATTCAACATGTATAGGACACTTGCCACCAATCCTTTGCAATGCATGTTAGGGGCAGAGGAAGCCTCATGCAGAAGGGTGAGGAAGAGGAGGCAAGCAGGATGAAAGTCTTGATTTGAAAGGTAGCAAATGTGGCAAGTAAAAAAGCTGCAGCACAAAAAAACAGCAGAGGAATTAATGGAGGGGCTGCAGTGAATACTCAGCACACAAGATAAACTGACTATTCAAAAAAAAAATTTTAATCTCTTAAAATCTTAATCTTAAATCTCTTATTTTGGGTAGAACCTGTCAGGTAAGTTTCAGCCATTCCTGTATGACACCTTGCCAACAGCCTACCTCCTCCTTTAATTAAAAGTTGCTCTGGTGAGTTGTGCTCACTGTGCATCCTGCTCATAGTTACTCCAAGCCTCCTCAGTTTCTGTGTTTGGTACAGCAGAGTATTGATACCTTAACAACTCAGAGTATTGGAAGCACCCATAAATGGGCACATGAGCATCATCCTACAATTCCAGAACATGGATTTGCAACCACAACTTTAGGACCAGTTGCAATATAACATTGCAGCTAATTCAAGGCTGGATACAAATGGTGTGGTCTTGGTAATGTGTTAGAGGTGGGAGAGAGTATCCTAGACAGGGCTACTAAAATGTTAGAAATAGCTTAATAATGAACGAGGGGATGATTAACATATCTACATAGTCATATTTCAGCAGCCACTCCACCTTATGAAGATAGTGGAGTGGAGGAGTGGATTCAGACTCTGGACGTCTCTAAGTCCCAGACACACCTCTCCAGACCATCAGCACAGAAAGGCAGTGCCCAAGAGCTGCCTGGACTTATGCTCTTCCTCCACTGTAACCAGAGTACACTTGTCATACAGCATGCTCTTCTACTTAAAACATAAGTATAAAATATAAAAGCATACTTGCATAAGTATACAACACTTAAAACATACTTGCATGTGGGAAATAGGAAAAGTATAAAACTCTTTAAGTGTTGTGTGAAAGTAAATCTCAGACTGGGAAGATACTAGAAAGTAAAAAGTCAGGAAGAACAGGCAGTGATAGAGCTGAGCACAGTGTAAAAGATTCATTTTAAGAAAAAGTTGAGAAAGATAGCAGAAATATGCAAGTCTAATAATAAACTTTTATATATTGTTTTAAGCTATGACAAGTAAGCATTATTCAAAGCAAAGATGTGCAGCTTTGCTGATCTGCTTAAGCAGAGGTCTGTAACCTTTAACCTTTCCCACACTTGCATGTGTAGCCTATTTTTCAGACCCTTGTGCCTTGTGCGTCAAGCAGTCCAGACAAGTCCCTAATTCACCTAAGTGACCTTGTTGGTGCTTTCTGCTGCATTGTCTCTCTGAGGCAGGAAATGCCCAGAAATAACTAGATGGCAACTTCATTATTCTTCAACTCTGCCTTCACCCTCTCCTTTCACTTGAAGCCTTCAAAAGCTCTGTAACAATATTGCTAATAATGCACTCAGCTTCCATACATAGTAGTACTGAATACCGTTTCCATTTGTGTATCTTGGTTTGTCTCTTGCATCAGAAGGTAAGTTCCCCAAAACAAGGGACATCTCTCTTGTGTATTCTTGTTGTAGTTAACATGTCTTAAACACTACTCAACTTCTGTAATTATTAACAGAAGTAGTGGCAGTAGAGGTAGTAGTAGGAGTATGAGGAGAAAGCACAATGCAGTTTTCAAACCAGAAATGTGTCAAAAGATTCAACATTTGAAAACCAGTACTACCCTTCTCACAATAACAAAAAGACAGCAAAGAAAACCTGCAAAGTCTAAAGTAACCACAGCTGTATGTACTTACAATTTTTATTTTAATTTTAGCCTATAATCCTGACTGAGGTTCTGGCATGCAGGAATTGTCTTTGTGTCCTCTAGCTCAACATCTACCTCCACTCCAATAAATCAAAAAGAAAAGAAGTGGATGAAAAGGAGGGCAGTACTCCATCCGAGTGCAGTAACTTGGGTTTTTTAAGCCAGAGACATTCATGTAAAAGATAGAATGTGCATGGTTTTATTTCCCAAAAACAGTAACTCATAAAATTATGCCTAAAGCTCAGTCTCTACCAACAGCATAGAATCTGCTTTATTGATAGGTATTAGTCCAATCCATGAGGATAATAAACAAAACTTTTTTTACATATAAAATGTTCTAACCTCCAAATCCCAGTTTATTTCCAGATTTTTTGTTCTAAAGGATGGGAAGGGTTCCTTGGCATAAGAAAAAAATCATATCCCTGAAATTTTGAGTATACTTTTTTAAGCACTATATCACTCTCTATGACTGAAAACCTCAAAAAAGAAGAGGTTAGCATTGCTGCTTGGCCTCTAACAGGTGACCTCCAACCTCCTGTGTCCAAAAGCAGTACAGATACAGAAAACATAAAATTAACTTACTATCAATCCACTGAAAATTGAATTCAATAAGGAAGTCCTTAAGAACAGAATTCAAAAACAGGGCATAGCTTACTCATGATAGAAAGTTCTTTTTAGTTCATTATAGCAGGTCACTCACCAGATTCTTTTATCTGTTTGTCAATAACAAGAACAGCAATATTTGACTGACCCTGAGAGATGACTGCCAATAGGGATGCCATGTGGCAACAAAGGAAGATGCTAAATCTGAGAGTCAACTGATGGAGGGGGAAGAATAATCTGAAAAACAGAGGTGCATAAAGAGACCTATATAGCATCAAAATTATTGAGAACTCCACATGAAGGGGACAATGGGAAAGCAGGTGATTCTAGACTATTTTTGTTGTGACACAGAGGAGGAACAATACATTGCTTTCACAGTGAAATATTTGAGCAATAAAATAATGAGTGTGCCTAGCAGGCAAAGCCTTTATAATTTGCCTGGCCTGAATTATGAGAACATATTTTTGGCCTGGCCTGCACCACAAAATATGAGTAGGATTAAGCGCATTCAAAGTAGCTGACAAGATGCTGAAGCAGAAGAGAACCTTCCCACAGAGACTAGAAAGTTAGGGTCAGCACTGGATTAGCTGACACATAAACTGCATCTCGTGTTCCAGAGGCTTAATCACTCCACTTAAACCTATCAGCATGCAAAAGTAGCAACAGAAAAAAAATTATAAACTCTTTGTCATAGCTGGCTTTGGCAACTATGTGACAAAGAATGACTCCCTAATATTTCTTAGTTTTTTCCCATGTATGAAGTTTTCAGGGACCACCTCTTCCCTTCTTATTCATTTACATCTAGATAAGAATCTCTATAGTCAGAACTGTTACAGTTATAAAAGTTTGGTAGTAAGGGCTATTTTTTCAAATGTAGAAGCCCAGAGACTTTTACATCTACAGCTACAAGGATATGGATCCACTCCTTCTGAAACCAACACTGGTCCATCAAGTTCTCCAACAGAAGTAAATACTGAAGTGAAAAAGAATTGATCTAACTCAGAATTTTAGTACTTGTAGAAGTTTTTTTGCTCTTTTCCTGTTAATTAAAAACCATGTGCACTAAAATACCAAGAAATTTTAAATTCCTTTACATTTGATGAGAAGAGGGAAGTAGTTGTTTGCTACAGGAATTTTTAAATCTACATTTTCCTTCAGGTTTTCACATGCTCTTGCATAAACATTTCCTGGCTCAATATTGTGTTTGCTCACACCAAAGTTCTTCCACAGACGCTTTAACTTCCTGCTGCAAAGAAGGGGGAGGGAAGGCAGTGCGCAGTGTAGCACCATTTATCCTTTTCAGACAAGGTTTGATTTAGAAAAGGACCAGTTACAACTTGCTGGGAACCAGAAGCCAACTAAATTATTTTAATGTTTGATTATCTACATCATTCAAAACCTGTGTCAGTGGCAATTGGCTTGTTTCCTGTCATTCTGGGCCCTGGGTTGCACAACAAGTTTGTCTTGCAGAGAAATGCGAGGTTTCTGGAATTAAAAGCTCCTGGAACTGTTTGTTTTTTAAAATTTTGTCTTGGACTGAGCACCTTAACTCCTCCCTGTTCTCTAGCACAGCAGCTAGAGCAGAGCCATCCTGCTGGAGCCTGTACAGCCAGCAGCTTCCCTAGGGATCCCCCACACCCTTCCCCTCACATTAATGCGCAGCTAACTAACAGAGTAAATAGAAATAAATTAGCAACAAACTTATTCTGGTAGATGTCAAGGAAGAAAAGAATTCTAAAGAGGAACTTAAACAGGGAAAAAGATATATGGGCTTAGCAGTTCATTGTACAAAAGAGTACTTGTGTAAAATACCACAATTAAATAAAAAATTCTTATACAAAAGACTTGTTTAAAAAAAATAGATAGTAAGTCTCTAAGTCTTGCACCGCTAATGGAACTGTGAGGAGGGATGAAAAATGTTAGCATTATCTCTAGCTCAGGAAGTCCCAGAACCATGATTCAGTAGAAGGTAGGAGAGTACACCAAGCAGGGATCATTACGTGCTTGACATTTTCTTATACGCTATCCCAGGCTGCTGTCAGAAACAGGATACCCAGCTAGACAGATGTTTAGTCTGATCCTGTATGACTATTCCTCCTTTGAGATAGTAAGACATAAATGTGGATAGGAGGAAAGTTATGTGCAATCCAGGGATCACATGAAACTTGAAGCTGATGCTAGCACAGCAGCTGACAGTGAAGAGATTCAAACTGAGGTGTGTCAGCTCTGGGCAAATTCTGATCACCATGGACACCACCCCTGGGAGAAGTTCTGACTGTCCAAAATCCTTCTTATAGATTTTTGGAATAATGTTAAAGATATAAGCCACCTTTGGAGTCAAACAACTTTCCCTATCCTACTCTGGTCTTTCAGTTGCATATTTCATCCTTTAAAAAAAATCGATATCTCTCTGTAAATTTATAGCTGGCATCATATTATTGCCAATGTGGACATTTTCTGCATTGCATTCTCAAAACAAGTCTTCCCAATGCCACCAGTCTTTCTGATGTGCAAGTCAAAACCTATTCACAAGTACAGCGTTCATTATCCTGCCATCAAGCATTTAGGAATTAAAGCAGAGAAACTAAAGAGAAATTTTGCAATATAGTGAAAGTGTCCCAATGTCAACCGTAATTTCTAAGTTGTACATAGATGGCCAAATTTGTCACAGTTTAAATACAGCTGGAACAATTCCTAGTCAGGAAGAGTTTTAATTTCCTCTTTTACTATAGGCTACAGTGAAATAAGGAGAGTAGTCACAAGAAATTTTCTTTCAGCACAGCCATCAGAAAAACTACCTGTTCTTGCTCCTGGCCATTTTAATTCATGCTCCTTCAGGCATGTTTGCTGAAGAAACTGTATCTAGAAAATGTTATACAACAATTGCAGCAAGTAGCCTATGGAGCAGCTTATTTGCTGTGACAAATTGCGCAGAGCATGCTGCACACCAATACTCCATATTCTCTTCTGGGTCACTGAATTGATTCTGGTTCAAATTACTGACAAACCATTTCAAATATAAAGACATTAACGGACTAATACTGTTTTCTTTTGCTAGCTCAGTCTAGCCTCTACTCCAGGAGCTAGGGTAGCCTGCAAGGCAATGCACAGACCACTGAGACATTTCTTGGATGAATATCTAGCTACTATAATGCTATGTAAAAGGGAGCTGCTCCATTTTTCTCGCAGCAGCAGCTGCTGTCACTGCATCTTAGGAGGAGATGAAGCTGTCCAAGGATACTGTGTGCTCTGGGAATGTTTCCCAGATCAGCTGTCCCAGGTAATTCTGATCCCATAACATTTGCTTCCTGGATTCTAGTCAAGTTGACAGAGCAGAGCTCTGCCAAAATGGAGCTGGTTGGACCATGGCTGCAACCAGCGTGGCAGGCACCATGGAACAGTAAAGTTGCTCATGGAATTTAGGTGACACCTGGGCTAGATTGCAGTTAAGGAGGCACTCTTAGAGCCACCATTTTGGGCTAAATAGCTTACTCTTCCAAATCTCAGGGGTGACTTCAGTGATATGTTTCTCTCAGCAGTATCATACGCTCTACAAACTTATTCTTTAACTGACTTAGAGAATTACTCACTGGTTGTGTGCACCATAGCCTGATGCCTGAGATGATTATTCAGAATAGGTAGATAATATGTGAAACAGTTATAGTTGAATGATTTTCACTATGGAGGCAATCCCCTCATTTCACTTCAGCCATCTTTTAAAACCAGTATCTCTTTCATCATGGGAAGGTGATTTGGTTATAGTACCAGCTTATGCAACAGCTTCAACAAGGTCAGACCTGACGCTTAACAAAAACACTCACGAACAAAGTTTAAAACATGTGGGGCAACTGGCCAGAAAGCAATATTTTCTCTCTGTTCTGGTGACAGATGAAGAAACATAGACAGTTCACTTAAATTAGAGAGCAAAATCCATGTGTTTATATTATAATAATCAATGTCACCTTGCAACAGAAGAAACAATACATATGCAGAAGGATTTATTTAAAGATAATGCACTTAAATTACATTGGTAGACATTTAGTTAAGAGCTATAAACTTTTTCTACTCTGGGACTCTTGCAGACTGGAGACTTGCAAAACAAGCCAGGTACACCAGGCAAGAGTCACACTATATTAACAAAAAAGATCACTTTCAAAACAGCAATAGAGTTGCTTAATTTACCTTACCCTACACTGTCCATCAGAGTAACACTAGTTCTTATTAATAAGTAAAAATATACGTGTGTCTATTAAAGAGATACACATAGATGGATATTCTGTTATTACAAAAAGGTTAAAGATTTTCATCAACTTTTACATATTAAGGAGCGCTTATAATTTCTATCATAATGCTCATTCCAGTCATAATTTATAATTTATGGAAGACCACAATTAATCTGCCACCCCTCCAAATAATATGTAATTTCATTTTGGTTTAAGACCCTTTTCAGATCAATAGCCCCTCATGACTGAATCTGTGTTTCAACAGGAAAAACTTTACTGGGGTGGGCAGGGGTTGGCAATTTCCACTAAACATGAAATGCTTACCAGTGATACTGAGCAGCAACATTTTGATGCAGTCTGACACCAGACGAGAAATCACTTTCTAATTAAATGGAAAAGTAATATATATATGAAGTAACAGGCAGCTTCTGAATGTGGAAGTAATACCATTTTATTATTTTTATGGGTAAGTCTGCCCTGCTTCTTAAAAAGGAGACATTGTTAAAAAAATAAAAAAAAATTAAAAAAAAAAAAAAAGAAAAAAAGAAAAAGAAAAAAAAATTACCTTGGAAAGATTTGCTTCCTATGGCATACAAAAACTGTTATTCCCAAGGAAGGAGGGAACAAGTAAATGAGAACAATGAACGAGTGCAAGGAACAAGGGAACGAGAAAAACAGAACAATGAACGAGTGCAAGGAAGGAGGGAACGAGAAAAACAGAACAACAAACAAGTGCAAGGAATGAGGGAACGAGAAAATGAGAACAGTGAACAAGTGCAAGGACCAAGGGAACAAGAAAAAAACAATGAACGAGTGCAAGGAATGCGGGAATGAGAAAAACAGAACAATGAACGAGTGCAAGGAACCAGGGAACTAGAAAAACTGAACAATGAACGAGTGCAAGGAACGAGGAAACGCAAAAAAAAGAACAATGAACGAGTGCAAGGAAGGAGGCAACGAGAAAAAGAGAACAATGAACAAGTGCAAGGAAGGAGGGAGCGAGAAAAAAAGAACAGTGAACAAGTGCAAGGAACGAGGGAACAGGAAATGAGAACAATGAACAAGTGCAAGGAACAAGGGAACGCACAAAACAGAACAATGAACAAGTGAAAGGAACGAGGGAATGAGAAAAAAAGAACAATGAACAAGTGCAAGGAAGGAGGGATCGAGAAAAAAACAGCTCCTAAGTGTTTCAAAAACAGGCACAGAAGAATGAAAAAAAAAGACAGGTGACAATAATGGCGTCAGCAAAATACCTTATGCCTCACTCATGTATTTTATATTCAAGGCACAAGTTTCAACTCATAAATTTCATTAAATCTGCCTAATTTATACCAGAATCCATTGCCTCTTTGTATTTCAAGGGAATAGAAATACACGAGAGATTGTGGACAAAAGTGATATTTCTTGTAGGAATAAAATCCAAACAGAAAAAGAGAGAGACTTAGGCTTAATCTTCCTTATTATTTGATAAAAAAGCATTTTCTGAGTAAAGGTACAAGTTATTTATGGTTCTGATCACTCCAGTACGCTGTTCCTTACCTAAGAGAAGAAAATGTTTCAAATATTTAACAAATCAGGGCTAATTATACAGAATAATTGAATCCTTAATATAAAGCCTTAGAGACTTTATTCTTCTAACGTTACTTGCTGCTGATGTGAATACCGTGAGAAGAGATAAAACCCACAGACCTGTTAATACAAAGAAGACAGTTAAAATTACTTTCAGTTTTGAGAAAAACACTGGACTCTGAATATAAGTTAATTATTAAAGTTTGGTTCCACTTTTTTCCCCCAAAAAAACCGTTATTTTAATTACTGCTTTTTTATGCCAAGCATCTGCTTAACTTAAGAGAAGAAATGACTTTTTATTTGAAGCATTGCCTACCAGAAATAAGAGATACTCAAGGGCAGTGTTTTATTGATAAAGCTTTTTTCTTAATAATCATCATATGTCATAACATTTCACAGGATTCATCAGGTTCATATTTTTTCAAAGGCAGAAACAACTAGAAGTTCTGATCTGAAGCTAACAAAAAGCCTGAAGCACTGTCTAAAGTTGGAGTGAATTTTGCATTTTAAACCCCAGATATAGTAAAAGTCAGATCCTTCATAAAAGTATGAGAGGTTATTTGTTACCATAAGAGCCACCATTTTTAAACTATTATGAGTATTTGCATACATTTACATGCACTGAAAGCACAGCCATTCAGAACAAACAAGGTTCATTATGAAGACAAACATGCTGAGTATGACTGACTGACAATCTGCACAATGGCTGATTTAAACTTTACATCCACCCACCATTTTTCTGAGGAGGAGGAGGAACAGCTAAGGATGCCTTACATCTCTTCAGCCACTTTTTATTTTTGATAAACCCTGGGGCTGCCTGTCTCTCTTAAGGTGAGAGAATACACTAAGCCCATTCAGCCTGTGGAAAACCTCTGCTATGGTCTCTGACTTCTAGCAGGCAAGCTTAAATGAATCTCTCTCAAGCAGTGGAATAGGTAGGAAAACTGGTTTATCAAAACACATACACAGTTCCCTTAAACAGTTCAACTTTAAGGCATGCCTGCATGCATTCCTACTGCCTGTGACAATAGTAACACTTCCTTTCAGCCTAATAGGTCCTGAGCCCCATCCTTTGTCTGCTGATTAACTGCTCTATTCATTGACCAGACCACTAATTGCATGCTCCTTATAGTTACCTACATTACTGTAAGAATTAATGAGACACAATTACAGCTCCCAGAAATCTCAGGCCTAGCCAACTGCAAAGCACTCCAACTGAATAAGAACTCCCCAAGAATAAAGAGAAAAATTCAGCCCATTGTTCACAGGAAGCAGAATGTTTTTTGTTAAAAAATTGTATTTATTTGAAGCTGTTTCATAATTAGGCCCTGAAGAGAAAGAAAAAAAAAAAAAGAGAGAGAGAGAGAAAGAGAGAGAAGAGTTCTACACAACTTGGGAACCAGCATTCACTGAGAAATCACAGTGGATGCAGAGACAAGCACACAGTTCAGGTATGAAGAGAAAAAAACATAAGGAAGGAGTGCATAAAAAATTAGTGCTATGATCACTACAAACATCTATAACAAATCAGCTGTTTAAACAGAGCATATCCCACTGTATGTGAATTACCACTAATGCAACCTTATATTTGACAGCTTCAGTCTTGAACAATTTAAAGAAAGCTTCTGCAGTCATGTCTTTACTATGAGATGGAAGAAGAGGAATTTATGATCCCACTCTCAGAATTTAATATGCATTAGAAGTTAGTGTCATTAGCCATGAAAGTCAAAATGAAGGACAGAAAATGAGTTTTTTGAAAATCACCCATATTGAAAACTGCCCTCACATTTAATCTGTGTAATCAACAGCCACAGCTATTCAAAGTCTTAGTGACTACAATCACTACCTATTAGCCTGTAAGTAGTTCAAAAGCTATTATTCTCACTTGAACAATTTTCCAATACACACGAGATAGCATTAAGTCAATGAAGTTAATATGCAAAGTCAATATTCTTTGTTATAAAGTCATCTTATTCCATTGGTTCCTCTTCAACATATTTTCACCATATAAGTTTGATTTAAATTACATATATAGTTTGACAAAGCCACTGATACTTAAAACAGGGCTTGAAATGCAGCACTATACTTTAAAGTTCTAGTAACCATTTTCCAGGGTACAATTTAGAGCAGCCACTGAGACCCCAAACTAAGCATGTCAGACTGGCACTGCTACACTCCAGAATCAACATCTTTGGACAGAGACAACATTTTTTTTGTACATCTCTACAGGGATTCTCAATAATTGCACCTAACTGCAGTAATAGTTTAAATTCATGGGAAATGGATGTTCTTCTGATATTATCGCTCACTGATATCACAGCAGAACGCTTTCCTGCATGAAGCAGACAGTTACCACCATGTGGTGCTGAATCCCAAGCAGGAAACAAGGCACAAATATGGATCAGAGACCTTTGTGTTCAGTGTATAATAAGTCCAATATCCCTGTCATAGAACAGCAATCATTAACTCAGGGATCTTTTGTTAAATGGCTCCTGTGGCTGGACTGGTAACAGCAGGGATCGAATTTGCAATCCTCAAGACTAGATTCATCTGTCAGGGAGACTGCAGGCCTACAGATTCATGCATTTCCAAAGTGAATCTCTAGGACTTCACATGAAAATACCAATTTCAATTAACCTTGGCTGATTAATCAACCTCAGTGCACAGCCACGGAGCTTACATACGTAGGCAGCTCTGGCTCTGGCAATATTATTTGAAATGGCCTTTCGCATATCTTGAAAAAACCTTTGAGGAAAAAAGAAACCTTTGTCTCAAATAAAACATCACCTAGCTTGTTCAAGCTGTTCCCGTTTCAAGCCCAAAAATAGAACAAGTCTGAATCCTGCAGTGTGATGTGAAATTATTTCTACTAGTGCAAATCATGTATTCTGGTATCTGGTCCAGCCTTCATTTCAGATGTTATGAAGTAACTTAACCAGTACAAATTATCCACACACTGGAGGTTATCCATAATTTCTAGTTAGGGTGTCTCTTTCTCCATAAAGAAAAATGAGTCCTTCCTGCAACAAACATTATGAGGGCATCTGCCCACACTTTAGGGCATCAATTATAAGGTAAAACTTCTAAAATGAAAGATAATTAGAGGCATACAGGAAGAGCATGGTAAGAGAGAAAAGAATGTTTCACGTCATAACTTGAGCTCATTCAATCCATGTCTATTCTCCTGTTCCACTACCAATTTCTTTAGAACTACTTGTTATTTATGGTAGTGCATATAGCACCAGCAACATCCTGATCCACCAAGTGTCCCACATGCTTATTTGTGCTGAAACTGATTCACCCAAGGAAAAGTCCACTTTTGTACTTCTCATCCTTTAGATTGCATGTTGCGCATCATAAGTTTCACTACTAGGGAGATTTCTTCCCACCTTTTCATTGTTATATCTACATCCAGCTCCCTTTCTTTCTGCAAGTAGTTCAGTTAAGCAATAGTTTTGCCTATACTATGTCCTAAGTGTGGCCCCAAAAGTATCTTCAAGACTAGAACACCAACACAACAGATGCCAAACATGAAAATCCATGCATTGTCAGGAACTTGTAGCTGCAAGACAAGCCTGTAGGTAGAAGATGAACAGGAGACAGTGACACTATTCTTAGAGGCACTCTGGAGGTCATGCTTGGGAGCAACATAAGAACAAGCTATGATGTGTCATCTCTGTGTGCAGTGATAAACTGGCATATGAGTCCCTACAGGATGAGGCTTACAGCTGATTTACACTAGAAAGGTTAATATAGAAATTACACTAACAAGACTCTTCTTCTCAAGCAACCTACACCTATCCCTCAAGGGAAGTAAAATGTACATGTGAAAGAACTCCTTATGCAGTTTCTGCACCGGAGTTTTTGCTGGCATAGCTATGTCAGCAAAAAATTCATATCCCTCCCTGACAGGCCTCCTTGATAACACTTTCAAGTGCAAACCAGGTGACAGCATTTCTGTTATGACAGAAAAAAAAGAGTTCTACACTAGTCATGAGCTGAATATTTCGCCTTTCATGACCTGGAAAAGTCCTTGCTTCTGAGGAGGTCAAATCCCATAATCATGCTTTCCACTATCATAATCTCTCATGATCAGACTGTACTAGTACAGTACTCTATTAACATATATGGAGTAGGAGAAAATACATCAGTAGCCAACCATTTGTATTCTGCATTCCCATGTAAAAATTATCTATTTATACTACATTAATGCCACAAAAAATCCAGTGAACAGGAAGCACCAATAGTTCTATGTAAAAAAATGCTGTGATTTTTAGATTAGTCTAAAATTGTTTGAAATCTACTAATCTCTGGAAATTTATGTTGGTTGTATTTTTGGTTATATTTGGCACTCTGAGATATTTAGATAATTCTAAGAAGATTCTGTAGATTGAATTCCCAGATGCATCCCAGATCAGGGAGGAAGCCAACCAAATACAAATCTTTCCTTTTAATCAGCTTAGTTAGGTAGAAAGTTAACAATATTGGTTTGAAAGCAGCTAGATAACTTTAAAGACAGGAGAATTAAATGCATAAATCTGTTGCATGGCATTAGGTAACAGCCCCAGAGCTGAAGAGATGATTGGAAGAAGACATGCTGCCACAGGCTGTGTTGCAGAGGTTCCCTCAAGGGTGACCAGCCTTGTACCTGTTCCTAACGTAATTTATCATATTCTCTCCATCTCCAGTTCGGTTATTCTCTGATCCTATAAGATTGTTCATGGAATATCTTTAGGCCTTGCACTGATGGAGCAACAAAAGGTCCTTTGAAAGCACCCCCTCACTGGGGTGGAACACAAGTGCCATAGTCTACCTGGAGGGTTTCTCAGTACAAACTAAGATGTTCTATGAGTCATGCTTAAAGCAAAGAATTTATAACTACTTACACATGCAACACTCATGGCCGTTGGTTAGCCAAACAGTGTGAACCTGTGAGCCACAGGAAACAGTCAATCACATTAATTTCTTTGGGTAATTAACTAATAATTAGGTCCTTTATTGACCAGAAAGAAAGAAAACACATTTCAGAAACAAAAAGTAATCTGCAATATCTAAGCACTTAAATCCCTACCCAAACTGCACCCTACTCCTAAAACTAAGATAAAGTTTAGCATGGGAAGAAAGTGTTATGTTGATTTATGCCCTGGTTTACTATTGCTGGTTTCACAAGAGAAAACAGCAGAGCAGAGAGCAGCTCGTGTAACAAAAGCATTAGACTGGCACAAGGTTCTGCATCCTTTAACTATCTGCGACACACACCCCTACCTTGTGCTTCTCATAGTCAAATCAAGTAGACTTTGGCTAATATACTACTTGAATATTGGTGGGTCATACATTGGTCAAAAAATAGATTGGACGAAAGAGTCAGATCCTTCTCAGTTTTGAGCCCTAACGACTCCTTTTATAGCATCTTTACAAGGTGCTCTATAAATACCAGCAGTCTCATGTTTCATACATGCCACTGTAAGAGGGAAGCCAGTCCCTGGAAATTAAGTGCCTATATTATATATAGAAAGTGTAAGAGTGGAAAGAGATGAAGAGGAACTGGCAGTCCAAAGAAATACAGAATAAGACTAGGAAGAAACATCTCCCAAAACAGAAGCAATAATTAAGCACCCAAACTGCCCCAGTAATTCCCAGTAAATAGCCAATGAGAGAAACACGCTCGGAACCATGCAGGGATATGTGGGGAATTGTAAGGCTATATTGCAACTAAGGTTTATACATGGAGACTTACAAGTATTTAGGCTACTGAATCCCACTCAGGAGCATAAAGTCCCTCTCAGTTCTAGAGGAGATTAGGTGCTTTCTCATCTCTGACAATTTGGGGTCAAGAACTGCTCTCACAAGACATCGGTGTCTGTGCCTCTCTCAGGGCTGTCTCACTGTATCAGGCAATCAGAAGAACATCATGAAGAAATTCTTGATGCACCAGTGACTCAGAACAAAACTCTCACTCTACCCAAAATACATTTAATGTCCTACACATAGGACCATGAGACTCAGTAAAAAGCAGTTTGGGGGAAGGGAAATTAGAGGTAGTTGCTTATTCTTATGTGAAGGTTCAGAAATTTCCTCTGTAAAGCTGCCAGCCTTTCTCCACACACAATCATCTTGTACCGTTTGTCTTACTCTGGAACCCATAAGCCCAGACTATGGATCAGTCTTACACAGATGCAAAGAAGGAAAGGACATGCCTACAACCTGATGTAAGTCATGCAACCCAAACAGTATCCATGACATAATTTTTAAAAATTTTATTGCCTTAAAGCTAATTACTATCATCCATAGTAGAATTATCATAAAAACATTCTTCATATTACATTTGAACAGGTTTGGTGAGGAGAAATATGCATTGAACCACAAGGAAAAATACAGATTATTACAGTTTTACATAAACCCTACGTAGATAGGAGAAATGCCTTATTTGAAAGCAGTAAGGGTTTTTCACATAAAATGTATTCCATGAAAATGACTTACAAAAATTGAACACATGGGAACCACTCCAGTAACTACAGTCTTGGAGGGCTTTCTGCCACAAACACAAGACTATGTTTGAATATAATTTATAATACATACTCCCCAGCAATCATTTACCCTTCCATTCTAAAACCTTGTATGAAGGTCCTTTGCCATTACCACACAAAAATTCAGAATAACTTCAGAAAGAGCAACAAAGGAAATTTGCATCTGACACTAATATCTTCATGGGATAAAGTATATTTTAATGAAGATATTGTCAGCAATACATGTGTTTATGCTTCTCTTTTCCCTTCACACTTGGATTTTATTTCATTTATGTCATGATCTACCTTGCAAGTTTAAGAAATGCATCATTTATTCATGACCTCTACTTTCTTTCAGAACCTCTCAGTTACACAGAAGACCAGGTTAAAAAAAAAATCAAGTGGTTTGTCTGATAAGAGTTAGTGTCAAAACAAACTGTGTATGTTGAACTTCTGTTAGCTGAAGTAATAATTTTAAAAAGCCCAACCCAAAAACCAGTGCTTAATTTACCTTTTTCCAGAATAAACTCTCATAATTAAACTTTCTACTTTTCCAAGTAGCTGACTATGTATTCCTGCACAGCAGGAGGTTTTCTCCACAGACATATTGACTTGGACAATAAACAAAGCAAAAATCCCTGACTAGAATTTACAGCTAAATTTAACTATGCATATTGTTAATAAAATTTGCATATATGTCTTTCAACATTAAGAAAAAATAAAAGTTGAAACTCAATGAATTTGGGCACTGCACTGCTTTGCAAGGGGAAAAAAAAAAGAGAGAGAGAGATTTAAGTTGTAATTTCCATATTTATTGAGGCTGTACGTCAAAAGAAATCTGTGCAAAAAAATCCTGGTGTTGTCTTGATGAGATTTGAAAGATGAGAGCATATTAATAGTAAAGGAGCTTCTCCTTAACAAAGACAACTTAAACAGTCCCTGTAAAACGCTGATGAACAACCACAAAATTTTAGAAAACACTTCCAGCTTCTCTTATTTCTCTGTCCTTCAACTACATAACAAGTAAAAGGAGTTAACACGTTTTGAACAAATATCACCCACCCTTTCCCCTCAGTGTCAATTTTCCCCATAAAACATTAACAGATCAATCAACATTGACTTCTTACAATTAAAGGTGGGAAAGGAAACTGTAACTGACACTTTTTCATTATTGTTTTGTCTCAACACTGCATCACCATTAGCCCTCCAAAGCTATGAATCAGTAGCAAACTATATTTTTAATCAATTTTTAATTTTTATGTCTCTTTTCAGCAGCATCCTGGACATTTGGATGTCTTGGGAATTTGATTTAAAGGCATTAAGGTTTCTAGTTCCTTTAAAACTAAGTTATTTTACCTGGATGTGCCTGGCTGCAAAAAGTAGACAATGCAATGTAGCTCTGCCAGCATAAAACCTTTTAGATAAGAAAAAATACTTTTCCCACTAAAAAGAGAAGATCATATTCCTTTGAGGTATTTTTCCAGTACAAAAGCTGGATGTGTTCCAGGGATTCTGTTGGTTGGCTGGTTTGGGTTAGTTTTGTTGGGATATTTATTTTTTTAAACTGAAACAGTAAATTTTTATCAGTAAAGCTCTCACTAAATTATGAAAAAAGTGCACATTACCACAACGTACTTTTTTTAATACTTGCACTTGCTCTGGGCAGGACTTCAAGGGCACCTTTAACCCCTGCTTAAGTCTTCAGAGTTTGGCTGCTCCTGAACTGGAGGAGTGAGAGGGCAAAATTGAGGAACTCGGTCATCACTGAAGGCATTACCTACAGCTGACTGTGCAAATAAGGGGCCTGGTCATTCTTTTCATAGGTTTCAGGGGAAACAAACAACCATTAACACCCGGTAAGATGCACAGATCAGCTCTCACCTCTCAAAGCACTTCTAGCACACACTGTAGGTCTGGGCAGGAGATCTCTGAATCCTCAATTTTTCCTTCAAGTATAGCTACAAGATTTTTCTTTTCTAATCAACAACCCCGTGCTATGAGAGAAGTGTGCTACAACAAGCACCTCCAGCACTCAGACTGTGGCTATAGACAGCTTCAGATCATCCCAAGGTCTAGCTGAGAGCCTGTAGAAGAGCTCTGGTACCCTCCAGAGAACCCTCTTGTGAGATCCATGTGTCGCAGCTTCACTTCAAGATTTGTTTTGCAAAATGCTGCACTCAGAGAAGGTGTGACAGAGATAGCTGAGGAAGTGCAGGGGTAATTTTATTCTGAAAATGTGCAATAAAAACTAGGTAAGTAACCTCAGTGACAAAGAGGAAGTCAATGTCCTGTCTGCATTCTGGTCCAATCATAGGAAACAAAAAAAAAAANTTAATTTTAATAGAATTTACATATTTTTTTACTGCTTTTCTGGGAAAGCATGAACTTTTTTTTCCACTTTTTCCAACTCATGAATTCTAATGTACTAAAATTTCTTCCTTGTACAATGATTATTTGAAGTAATGCTAATTGACTGTGGAACACTATGCTTCAGAAAGTATTTCGATTCCACACATGATCAGTTGGTACCATATGAGCTCACTCTTGTGCTTCAATATTGTTCTTTCCTTTCTCTGTTGTCCTTCCTGCCACTCTTTGGGTTGATGAATCTATTTCTCAGCAATACTCAAACTATTTCTTTCTTTTAAATGTTGTCTGGCTGTTCTGTTTTCCTGCAAATATTTATTTTAAATAGTTCTAAAATAATAAAAGGGAACTTCTAGTACTAACAATGTGCTATAATAAAANATGACTTTCAGTGAGCTTATCCACGAGAAGCTGAGAGCTCACTGGGATGTGTTCACGGCATTGAGGTCAGCAGAAGTCAAGGATCACAATTCTCCAAAGACAAATTGCTGAGCAGGAAACCAAGCCAGCAGTCCAACATTGCAGAATCAGGCACTGAAATTAATGAGTTAAAGATTAATTCACTCACAGACTGTGTACATGGTCACCTCATGGGGCCATCACCAGGAAGACAAGAGATCTTCTTAGAAGAACTGGCTCTACCAGAGGCTAATTAACAGATATGCTGACTGTAAATAAAAGCAGGAGGTGGTAAACAAAAAAGAATAGAAAGTTTGATGGGGCTCCCAACAGATGCTGTGTGTCAGTAAACGTCAGTTGAAACTTAGATGCTGCTTTTGTGCTCTCTTAAGGAAATCATTATAATCACATTATTCTGTAACACAGTCTAGCCTAATCTCCATACCTCATACTAGAGAGGATATTTTTGATCAGCTAGACATTTGTTAATTACAAAACCAAGCATCTTGAAGCTATTTTGTTTTACATAGAGAATGAAGCAGCTTATTTAAAAGTAAAAATTATTGCACTCCCATTTACTACCCATAAAACTAACAATGCCCATAAAGCTAACAACTATTTTTTATATCCCAAACCAAATTAGTGACTCTTGTAAAAATATTGTTTGCTTCACATATGCCAGTTAGATAGCACAAACATTTCTACAAAGCAGACAAGAGACTGATAGGTACAATAACAATTCGGCTTTTTAGGCACAGAAACACATTTTCCGTTCATCCTCATAATTTCCTAAATCTGTAGAAGTTGTATGCCTTCACTCTGGGTTTTGACATTAGATTATCTATATATTTTACCTCAGTGTTTGCCTACATTGTCTATTTCACAAATTTTCTGCCAATAAAGAACGCTCCATAAGGAAAAGAGTTTTAATGGTACTGAACACTTAAAAGATGATGGCATTCATTGTCCATTTTCTGCCTCACACCCCCAAAAGTTAACTCCCACTACAAGTCAGATTTTTAGTTTCCCAATCCCCTCTCCCATCTAATAACCTGATTTGACAAACCTTTTCTGAAGGAAACAGATATTTTAAAGCAACCAGCATCACTGACAGAACAGACTATTTTACATGAGAAAGTTTACAGGATGTAATCTTCTCTTTTCCTTGAAGTTAAAGTAATTATGAAAGAGATTTAATAGTGTCAGTCCAATTACTTGTGAACACATGTTTATTTCGCACCCAGTTATGCTCCTCAATTCTTCCAGTTTCAAGAGTGGACAGATTTGGCAACTCTATTCGCTTTTCAGTTCTTGACATTATCATAAAAATTTTGATCAAGGCATACAAATTATGTGAG
>VWZN01002814.1:9347-24102 GCA_013396955.1 Regulus satrapa
TTCCATGGGGCTGTGTAATTCATTCACTGAACTGCATTTTCTATTGAGAGCAACCTGAGGGTTGAAATGGATTTTAATTTGAATGCAGTTGTGTGGGATTTTTTTTTTAATTCTAGAATAATGCTAAGGTCAACTGCTTCCAAAATGTGGAGTACCTCCACACTGAGAGTATTTGGAAACGCATTGCAAACTTGAAGAAACTTGAAGAAGTCCCTTCTGCAGATGGGCTTCTTGAGCTTATATTAATGGTCCTGGGCTGGTGGAAGTGTATAAGATATGTAAGAATGCANAGAAAGGGAAGCTTAATGTATATGCCTAATCCCTTGCCTATGTAACAAGGAAAGGTAAACCAAAGTGCAGTTTTAATAAACATCTGTTCTCTTGGTATTTTCATGTTGAGTACAGCATTGTCACACTTGGTGTTTTCTATTTATTTCTTTAAAGGATCAGAGTTTAATTAATTTGGGAAGCTTAAGTTCAGCCGCACACTTTTGTTGGTTTTTTTAAGTACTTGACTTCTCTGTACAGGCAGTAATGTATTCTGCTTAAATTCTACTACAAGTCCTAGAGCAAGCCCTTTTCTGTAAGTTCAGGAGCAATTCCTTTCTTTTTGTAAATGGAGTTCTCTACAGAATATACAGTTTATAGACATGAAACAAGACCTGTAGAGCACTTACTGTCAGCTTTATAAATAGTTTTTCAAAACAGTGGTTTCATTAAACTATTACCAAAGTAGGGAAGAATGTTGTTTGTTTTTTTTTCCCCCTGCAGCTCTTAAATTAATTTTATAAATTGTAGATTTAATACAAGGAACCTTCCTAATCTTCATAGTGAAGTTCTTCAGAGGTACAGTAACAGCTTACCCTCTGGAGCATTTGCATAAGACATGAAAGCCCAACATCATGCCCTTGATTTGCTTGAGCTGCATCAAAGTTTAGTTTAGTCTTTTTACATGCCTGGTGGTTAGACAAGCCTTCTGTGCACTGGTTCTTCTCTGCTGTATTGTGCTTGAGAGACTTGAAAGGTACTTTTCAAGCTTATACTCATGCATTGGTAGGTGTCTGGCTATATCATAGTCTCTCCTCCCTCTTTATATTTGTTACACTTGCCAGATGGTAAATGAATTTTTTACATATTTTTTCATTGTTCTTGGAGGTCATTGGATGTAGTCTCAATCTATTTGTATCTAATTTAGAAAGGTGGCCTTCTAAAGAGTCAATATTATCTTGTTAGCATGGTGAAAACCTTCCGTGCTATATGACATAAATTGATAGATCTTCCGCCTTACATGTTCTCCTCTAATGTGTATTATCTTTTTTCTGAACATTTGAATGTGTTAGACATCATACAAAACATTTTGAAAAAAATTTAAAAAGTGAAGTGTCATTATGTTTTTCCAAATGGCTCACTGTACTTTCTCTCTTCTTGGAACAGTATGTTAACAAACTGATTTATCATTGTAGTTTAATGGAAAACTCAATTTCAATGACTCACTTCAAAATCCTTGCAAAAGTCAGGAAGCCCAAGACATCGATTATTATTATTTCATAAAATATTAAATTTAATTTTATTTAGGGGAATCACAGATTTGCCTGTACTGCAGATCCTTGTCCCACATTATGTTTAATAATATTCCTCTGCATACTTTACATCTCCTACAGATTTTATTATTTCAAAAACTGCAAATCCTAAAGAGAAAATATTTTATTTAATGGAGATGAGTCACTGGGAGAACAAAGAATTTAACTAATTTGCTCATATTTACAAAGTGTAACCGATTTATTTTGACTACATCTTTGGCTGTCATTTTTTTAATCACTGTGAGTACTTCTAGTAGAAATCAAAGGGGTTGGATTTCATAACACATGAGAAAATGGATTTTTAACATTAGTATTATTCATGTGTCTAAAAGTTAAAGACAGAGAGAAGATGTAAAAAATAAACAAGGCAAGGGATTTGGGGATATACAAAGTCCTGACATGATTTAGAAGGATGTCAGAGATAACCAGCTTTCTGTTCTGTCAACGATGTTAACAAAGTTAATCCTAACTGCTCATTTCAAGCTGCCTGTTCACCCTGTAACAGCTATTTTAACAGAAGATCAGCTGTAGTGGTGGTCTGGGAGTCTAAAATTATTCATGTGTTAGTGACGGTGGAAGTTAATACCAAGACATGAATAAAAAATACTTAATAGTTAGATCACAGTTCTTTTGCAGCATTACTTTGCTCATCTTTGTAGTAATATATGATCTATTAATAAAATTAATATATTCCAGTGTGATAATAATAGCAAAGATAGACGTATGTGCTTTGGAAATCAGTTTCTCTTCCTTAGGTAATACCAAACTACACTTTATTTCCAACTGTAAATTTTAATTAAGGTGGAAGGAAGGCTGGATGAAGAAGACAAAACATTGAAGATGAAATCCAGAATTGCAGGAGAAATAGAATTTGGTGAAAAATGAAATGAAGACCACATGAAGCAGGAATATTTCAATAGATATGAGGAAGTACACAGCACACAGATTGAGGTTATATGGTCAAATGATTTAGTATAATTGATGCATGTATATGGAAGAAAATGGCTCTATAAGGTAAGAGGTATGAAAAAGGAAGATATTCAGAGGCATGGTGTCTGTCTTTGTTCTCTTGACTGAAGGAGATTCTTTTGAGTTTCACTCCTCAGAAACCTATTTATAGCTGTTTTGTAGGCATGAAGTTATGAGTAGTTGCACAAGCCAAAGATGTAAAGAAATCATATTTGGCTTCCTGAATTGGCTAATTTTAAGTGTCATTCTTGAAGCACTTTAAAATTAACTCATATTTCATTGCTCAAATTTAAAAAAATTAATAAAATCCAGAATATAAAATTATAGAATGCTGCAGAAATGCTGGTTACAGCGGGATGAAAATATTACTGTTCAATGACCAGAACAAATACAAGTAAATACAAATCTGATAAAGACAGGATTTTTTTTTTTCTTGATGTCTTCCTGAAATAAGCAGAAATTACCAGGAATAAATAATTAAAACACTCAATTAAATATGAGACAAAAATAGAAGGGTTTCTTTTCAAAAGTTTCTAAGGCCAGGAACTAGTACTGTGGCTGCATGTGTCCAATTTTACTTGGAAGTCAAGATGCAAATAAATAAACATAGTTAAGTGCAATTTTTGTGGGTTTGAGTAACTGGTATGATGGCGTACTTCAGCTTTAAGTGGAAATGACAAATTATCGATGAATGCTGTGTTTTTAGATTTTTCACCTCTATTCTTTTGTGTTTCAATATCATATTCCAATGCTAATTAGATAAGGAGAAAATGCATAGTATTAGAAAGTACATTATTATGCACCAATGCCAGAAGAGATCAATTGAAAATAATTAATGAATACATAAATGCCTTGTTTACAAAGAATACAAATGTATGCTTAGTCGATTTTCATAGAAACTACCTGGAAAAGCAGTTATTATACTAGGAATCAGAAACAGATTTTTTAGAAACAAGGAATCTGTTGCAGTTCAGTTTTTCAGCCTTATATGGTCATCTCCCTTTGTATATCAGCTGGTGCACAATCAAGTAAAACCAGTTTTACATGTTCTAGTCTGTTTTTAAATGCTTTATGACCATTGAATCACCTTTGTGACATGCAGAATGCATCCAACTGTGAGACAAGTGTCATAATAAAGTGCCAGTCAAGGGACTTGAACTCTTGCCTCTTTCCCAGAAGACCCAACTGCCAGTGAAAAAGTAAGCAGGGTTGGCATTGTGTGAGTGGTGTGTAGTGTTGTGTGGATCTGTTTTATATTTTTCTTGTTTATTTATCGATTGGGTATGGTGTTGGCCCTGAGAATACAATTAAAAATTGTTTAATCTTTCTAAAATCTATTCTACAATGTATTTCAGCTCAGTTACACTTTCCTGAATGATAAATTTAAAACACTGTGGAGTTCTAAACAAGCTGAAAGCTCCCCCTGCTGTTTCAGAGCATTAGGAGATGACTCATCCCTTTGGAATTTTATTTAAAAGAAAATATAAAATCAAACGCTTTAAACAAGTTAATGGTCAAAAAATGTTTATTTCAGTGATGAAATTTTTAACTGATGAAAGGCAGAGGATAATATGTATGCATTAGTATTAAATTACTGAAAGAATTATGACACAAAGAAAAAAATCTCTTCCAGTTAAACTAAAAAAAGGAAAAAATATAACTATATATTTTTTTTAATTTCATAATTACTTAGGTATTTGAGTCATTTATTGTAAAGGTTGTACATATATTCTGGTTAAGGTCAATTAGCAATCTGAAGATTACACTTTCGAGAATATTGGAATATTGTGTTGTTTATTGTAGCAATACTTTATTCTATAAACAGTGGTAGCTAAATATCCATGTACCTGCTAGAATCACTCACTTATTTTCTTGCTGTGAGACAGGTCCAGGAGAAAGGGTAAAACAGGCTTAAAACTTCAAAAGGAATAAAGAAAAAAACTTTATTGACAAATTTAACTGGGCTATGAGAATTAGAATAAAACCTTTAGAACACTTCTCGTCCCCCCAGCACTCTTCTTTCTTTCCCAGCAACACAACAACATAGAGAAAACAAAGCCTAAAGATTTCCAATCAGTGTATCACTGTTAGAACAGTCCTTCTTCCAAAATCATTTTGGGAGAGGAGCCTCTCATTGACAAAAACTATGGAGACTCCCCCACAAGTCTTAGTTTCCATTTTTCTTGTGTTTACAATCTTTACAAATGCATCTGTCCCAGGGAAATGTGCACTTGTGAAGCCCTCCCATCTCACAGCTGTCCCTAATCTGTGCTTCTGGGCCATATCAAATACATGGAGTATATTTTAAGGATGAATGTTCAAATGCAAAGGTTCATCTTCATCTGCTTCCAAAAATCATCTTCATATCTGGGAAGAGGAGACTGCTACCCCCTCCCTCAGGCCAAAGGGGCCTCACTACTACTACATCTCTATCTGTTCCAATGGCTCAAAGAAAATACGATCTCTGCTCAGGTCTCAACTGAACCATTCCACCCCCCTTATGATTTTCTATGACTTTAAAGGTTAATTACCATCCATCATCATGGCTAACAAGAGAATTTCAGTCCACAGATCCTCCTCACCCTCCAATCAAATTGAGGACTTCTTCTGCTGCTGGGTTTCATATCTTCATGCTGTTTCTACACGTTGTCTCTCAGTCTCTTTTCTTTCACTCAGGAGAAGATCAATGTCTGCAGGTCTCAATCTGGGCACTAAAGAGTTAAAACTCACGCACGCAGACATAGTCAAACACACAGTAGAACACTCAAGGCTATGCTGGGGGCTGGGCCAAAGTATGGAGGGAAGGCAGTGACCAGGCTGGGCTTGGGCCATCCTTAGCTTGCAGGGCTGCCGCCGTTCTCTGCCCAGGCTGCCAGGCTGCTTCTCAGTCTCTGCCCAGTGACCTCCCATGATGGCCATGCTGGGGGAGAAACATCCAGGATCTTGGCAGCTGCAATCCACTCCTTCCCCCTGCCAGGTGGTGTTTAACAACAGCGGCATTTCCAGTCCCTCCTGGGATGTGCAAGGAAGAGACCCGACGCCACCAGGCTGGGCCCTGGCTATGCAGCGTAGCCAGCCCAGTCTGGCCAAACCCCACTCAGAGCTGAGATGTTACCTTGAGCTTTGCTGGAAGGAGAAGAAAGGGCTCTCTTTCCCAGGCTTTTGATTTAAAAGGTGTATTCACAGAGGCATACTGATTGGTCTATTACTTCTGTGGGCTGAGTTCTACCTGAAACCAGCACAACAGTACTTGGACACAATCTGAGTTTTAACTGTCCTGTCTTTGCTACTGTGTTGAAGAAAAACATATGCCTAAGTGGGATAGATGCTTTTCTACCATTCTGCATATGAACAGTGTGCTCCTATTATCTATAAAAACCAAAATTCAGTTGGTGGAAGGATAGGTACATCCGAAAGGCACATTTTTGAGCATATTTTGATTTAAGGAAAATGTAAACAATATTTTGTAATATATAATGCAAAAAGCATGCTGTGCTTGTACCAGGTTGCAAATTGCACTTGTGCAATACAACATGAATCAGAGATATTGTATTGATGAGAATGAGAGAAAACCATCTGAATGTTATGCAGACAGAAGGAACAAACTCGATCTTTAGTTCTTTTCCTAATTCCTGTATTGTGCTTCTGATGTCTTTCACAGGGTAAGTAAGTAGCATCACATTTCTTCATTTTCCTGTTTTTTTTATTCTCCTTGAAATGCTGATCACACATTACCATCTGGATACATGTCAGCCAAACACGTAGCAGTTTATTCAGGTCTACTTTGTTCTGAAATTGCATCATCTACAGATATCTGTGCTTGTCCTTCTGGTCGACCATGGCTGGTTGCTGGACACCCACGCAACCATGCTCTCATTCCTCATCCTCACCAGGACAGGGGAAGTAAATAAGATGGAAAAGCTTCTGGGCCAAGACAAAGACAGACAGATCCATTGCTGTCACAAACAGTGCCAGAAAAACAGTCTCCACTTGTGCAAGATCAATTTAATTTATTGTCTACTGAAAATAAGAATGGTGAAAAACAGACACAAAAGCCCCAATATAAATACTTCCCTTTTTCTGTCTACTCTGCTTCAGAGGATCGCCTTCACCTTGAACCTTCATTCCTCATTCCTCTACCTCCTTTCCTCCAAGGAATTCCTGGGAATGGGGGTTCTGTGGTCAGCTGCTTTCTGTAGCTCCTTCCCCCTCACAGTTTACCCCGCTTCAGTGTGAGACCTTTCCAGAGGTTGCAGTACTTCAGGATAAAACTTGCTCCAGCACAGGTTTTCCATAGTCTGCAGTCTTTCAGGAAATATTCCCTTCCTCTAGTGTTGAGCCTTCCCTTGCCCTGCCAGGGTCTCTCCCCGGGCGCAGGGCCATCCCTGCTGGATCTCTCCTGCCCCGTCCCTGCTCCCGCTGTCCCCTCGGGGCTCGCAGGGCTGTTTCTCGCTCGGGGGCCCTGGCCCAGCCCTGGCTGCCGGGCAGCGCTGTGCCCTCCCTTGCCCAGGCTTTCCCCGGGGCTCTCTCCCGTGGCTGAGGGGCTCAGCTGGGCCCTGCGCTGGGGCCGCTGCAGCCACTGGCACCGCCCAGGGCTGGGCAGGACAGAAGTTGAGCTTCAATGTGCACAGCATCCCTCTGGTCAGTTGGAGTCAGCCACCCCAGTGACGTCCCCTTCCAGCCTCCTGTATATCCCCAGGCTACTCACCTTGAGCAGGTGAGGAAGAGCAAGCCCAGCTCATCAATAGATGGAACACTGATATATTACCAGCACCCTGTTGACAACAAATGCAGAGTGGAGGGATTGCTATGAAGAAAGTTAACACCAGAACTCCATCCCTTCAGCCCAGCCAGAATCATAGAATGATAAGTGTTGGAAGACACCTTTAGGATCATCCAGTTTCGCCTCCTCCTGCAACCAGCAGGGACATCTTCAACCAGATCAGGTTGCTCAGACCTCGGTCCAACCTGGCCTTGAACATTTCCAGGGATGGGGCATTGACCATCCTCTGAAAAATCTGTTCCAATGTTTCAACATCCTCATCATAAAAACCCCTTTATTCTTATATCTATTCTATATCTATCTTCCTTCAGTTTCAAGCCCTATGTTCTGTCCTGTTGCAACAGACTCTGATCAAAAGTTTGTCCCCATCTTTCTTGTAGGGCCCGTTCAAGAACTGAAAGGCCACAATGAGGTGTCCCTAGAGTTTTTTTTCTTTCTCCAGGCTGAACAACCCCATCTCCATCAGCCTGCCCTCATAGAGAGATGCTCCAGCCCTCTGATTATTTTTATTATTTTGCACTCATCTAAATGCCCCACAAGAGGTCCTTGTCTTCCCTGTGTTGAGGACCTCACAACTGGACACACTGCTGTGGATGGGATCTCACCAGAGTAGAGTATATGGGGAGAATCACTTTCTTCCACCTTCTGGCCACGCTTCTGAGATGGCCCAGGAGGTGTATGGTCGGCTTTCTGGGCAGCAAGGCAGCACCTTTGGCTCATGTCCAGCCTTTCCTTCACCAGCACCCCTAAGCCCTTTTCATCCAGTTCCTATTTTATTCATAGTGAAATCTTTTAAATTCCAAGTTTTAGTTTGCTTATATTTCCCTCTTGATTTTGGAATATAAAATCTTGCCTATTGTGACAATATCAGATTTCCCAAGGAAAGTGTGAAAAAAATAAAGTTTCTAATATCAGTCTCTGGTTAAATGCATTTCCTATCTTTAGAAATGTTTGGTGTTTGTATTTTTAAATAGTCCTGATTTGATGTTCTGTTCCCAGATTCTATTTACATCACAACAGAAAACTAGTTTAATACTGTCAGAATTATTTTTAATATCTCTTTGATTTTAAGTTCCCTCTTTTTAAATATCTCCCCTTACAAGGTTAAGGGGTTGTGAAGTTCTTAATACCTCTTGCTTGAATTCTGAGTGTTCACCTTGTCAGAGCTACTGAACAGTATCTTTCATAGCGCTGAATAAATTGGTAATACTTTACTAATGCAAATAAACTACTTATAAGTACCCATTTGGCATATTGCCTTTGATTAACATGTTTTATTTGGTCACAACTGTCACATTAATACATTGTGTTATTAAATGTAAAATAAAATGTCTTTAAGAAATGTTAGTGCTTGTACTCAAAATATTCTCTATTGTTTTGAGAAGGAATCTCAAATCTCTTTGGAATCTTCCATAGAAGAAAATTTAATTTGGCCTTAGGGACTTGGCTAATAAAACTGTTTCATATTTGAGCTTGTCCAATATTCAACACAGCCTTTCTGATTAATATTGTAGCCACTCCCCTCTGAGGTACAGCTCTTTCTTGAGAATATTTTGGTACTTTGCTTTTCTATTGTTTCTCTCATCTAAAGAGCTCAGTTAAAGTGTAAACTTATACAGAATTCTAAATTACTGTTTTTCCTCTGCTGTTTGAGATTCCTACTTGCAGTCCGCGAAGTTTTTTAGTACATCAGGTCTATAATGGGGGATTTTATTCCTGTTGGTGCATATAACACTAGTGGGTAAAAGGTCTGTTTTACATAAGAATTATAAAAATTTGAATGGATTATGTTGGCAAGTATTCATTATCACAAATAGAGGCTATACAATCCATTCCCTTTATTTATGTATTAACACTACCCTCATAATCACTGACTACCTCATGCTTATCACATTATTTCATTTAACAAAACTTATAAAGAGAGAAGCTATTACCATAAAATTAGAATCATAGGATTTTTTAGGTTGGAAAATATCTTTAAGATCACCCATAAGTCCAACTATTAACTCAATGCTGTCAGTTCAAAACTAAACCATATCTTTCAGTGCCAAATCTATATGTCTTTTAAATACTTCCAAAAATGGTGACTCAACCAATTCCCTTGACAACACTTTCAATGAAGGGGTGAAACTTCTATGGAGAGGAATGAAGACAGTTATCAGGGAGAAGTTTCAAGGGAATAATTGAAAATATAGTCAGATGTAGACTGAATAGAGCTAGGCATCTCATTCTTGTTTCAAAAGGTCAGGGCTGCATTTTGCTCCAGTTCCATACAAAGACTGACTCATAGGGTTTTGTTGCTCACTTCTGCCTAAGAGCACCTTCTATTTTCTTCAAAGAAAAGATCATCCAAAAGTGCTTAAAAAACATCTAAGATAAAACTCAAGATTTTACAGATAGATTTTCAGATAGATAGTTAGGAAGTGTTCTTAAAAGCTGACAGTGTATGGTACATGATGGTTAAGACAGAGCCCTCTGCCTGTGGCTCAAGTGATTTAACAGGAAAACTGACTGATCCAAGGCTAAGATCTATCTGCCAGATCAGAATAAGGAAAAAGAAGACCTGTTAGTATATCAAAAAATAAAATAATGCAGATATCAGTTTGCTAGTAATTTTTGATTCAAAGTGATTGCTCTCGTAAGTCCTAAAAAAAATAGTCCATAAAAATTTATAACATTTTATTTCCAGTAGAAGGATTCCTGCAAGAACCTAGCAGAACATGTGTAGACTAGAAAGAAGATGGATGAGAAGTAAAAATTATTTCTAGATCTTATTTATTTTTCACAAAAATTTAGGTTGAATTCACTTTGGCAGCATTACCATTTACTCAGTAGTGGGATTTTTCTGCCATTGTTTAACTCTTTTATTCTTGCATGATTTGCATTTCTATATTATTATTTATACATATTTATACATGCATTTGTATATGAACAGAGATGAACAAAAGGCAAATTAGATTTAATATTTTGATGGACATGCAAGCAAAGAAGAACAAAACACTACTCTTCATCACAGAAAAATAAAACTCCAGAAGCATAGTGACATGACAAATACTTATATTAAGTTATTAAAATATACCTGCTAAAGTTCCTTCCTTTGACATGTTGATCAAAAGGATGAGACAGAAAAACTGATTAATCATATTACCATTGTTCTTTTTCAGAAATAATCAGTGCAAGGTAAATGCAACAAGTACTGTGTGATGGGCTGTTAATAAAAACAATTTAATGAAGATGTCAAAATCCATGAGAAAGTGACAAGAAAATTATGTGAATATCTAAGATTTCAGCAGATGAAAACAAGCATTAGACCTAACTGACTAGAAGAAGATATTTCAAGTTTCAGTGGTTTGGTATGAGTATCTATAAATATGAGAAGATATTCATTATTAAGGATTACTGAGTGCAATATCAGTCACAATACATCAACTTTAATTTTTTTTCCCAAATACCTTTTTCAGGATTTGTATAGTTTATTATGATTTATGCATTAAGGCATTAAGTTTTGGAGGTAGGTCTGGTTTTTGTTATAGTTGTGAATAAATATGCGACTACATTAGTAGAGATGCAGCTTGGTCTGAAGGGTGATAAAATAGCACATTATTTGAGAATCTGCCACTGAACTGCAATGATCTGCTTTGAAGGATTTTTTTTTTTCTTTTTTCTTTTGCTATGAGTGTGGACAATGTCACTGTGTCATTGTCATAATTAATATTACGTTTGAAAAATACTTGTCCCCTTTCTTTTTTTTTTTTCAGAATATTAAACTGCTATGCACCATTTCAACACATAATGAGAATCAGTATATTCCTATTGATAACATATTATGTTGGAAGCCTAGGTCCTACTATTGACTGATGGTGCTTATATAAAATATAATTTTTTTGTTTGTTTGTTTTATGAGGTGTTAGTAAACTTTATAAGGAATGAAATATTACTATAATTCTGTTTCCATGGACTGAAACCTAATTTCTTTCTCAGTCACTGCTTTTCTTATTCTATTTGTGCATGCTTAAATGTGCCTATACATACCTTGATACTAATTCCTAAAAGTATAGTGATCCTAAAAAGTCCCCACATTGTAGTATGTAGTATTTAGAAATATAAAAGGTAACTTTTTGGGGGCTGTTGAACTCCTAGCAATAGCAAACTTTTCAATGGTTCCGGTGACTCCCATATCGCATGTTTTCACTGACCTTATTTGTGTATACTGGAAGATGGAAAAAAAACAAGACATGCATCCCTATCTAGCAGATTTATTTTCAGTTTATATATATGGACAGATGGGTTGTGGCAGAGTGATAACACTCTGGATTTTTTAATGCTTTTGCTCATAAAAACAATATTTTCTCAGAGGAAGAATACACTTAGGACTTAAAATTCTTATTACTAAAGTAGTATTACTGATCTGATACTGCTAGAAGAGTATTTGCTGTCATCCACTTTAGGATAATTTTGGCCCTGACTGGGGCAACAGAGCTACAGGGACTCCATAATTCAGAAGGTTAAAATGATTATTTGTTAAGATCTACATGCAAGAGCAGAGAAAGCAGCAAGCATGCAGGCAAGCGAGCCAGACCAGCAACCAGACAGCAATCCCCTCTGTCCAAAACATCCAGAGTACATCGATAAGTCAGAATCCTGTACTAAGCATAGATTNATTCCTTTAGTCCACAATACCTGTAAGGTATCAATACAGATTGGAGATGAACACACTGATATTTCCCTGAGGTGCCATCAGTTCGCAATCCATGAATTGCACCTCTGCCCAGATATCAGTGGAGAAAGACGGAAGGAGCACCTGGGCTACTGGCCTGATGCCAAATGAAACAGACACAGTTATGTCTGACCAGGCTATAGTCCTGTCTCTGTCAGCTTGTCCAGCATTTGGGACAGCTTTGAATTTAGGAAAGGCTTGAGTTTTTGCAGCAGATCCACAGACTTCCCCTGTGCCTCCTTCTCAAGGGTTAAACTGAGCCCATTCTCATCCCCTTGAAGGGTTTTCTCCACCCTCTCCCCAGTGAGGATCCGGGCTTCTGCAAGTCCCAATTTGTATGTTCAGCTGGGCAGGAAGGGAGAAACGTTCTGGTGCCGGTGTCCTCTGCAGGAGGTGAAAACACCGAGGCTCGCTCCAGGCCGGTGAGAGGAGGCGGGTCAGGAGACGCTGGAACGGCGGCCAGCTGGGCAGGCTGGGCTGGTCCCGGGCGGGCGGAGCTGTCACTGAGGCTTCTGCCGAAGGAGGAGGAGGAGGAAGAGTTGGTGCTCCCTCCTCCTCTGTCCCCACGGGTAGGCGGGGCAGGCTGCTGAGCTGTCTCTGGCTCTGAAACAGCTGAGAGAGGTGCTGTAGTAAGGGGCCTGTCCCCAGGGGCTGGGTCGCAACTGCCAGGATAGGCACAGGTGGGGTTGCTGGGGGAGCGGCCAGCGCTGTCTCTGGTGTGGCTCATGTGGGCTGTGGTTGCAAACACAGCTTCCAACACAGCTATTCCCTCCTGTAACTGAGTTACTGCTTGTTCCACAGTGGTATTATATCTGTCCACCTGCTGTGCAGCCACTTGAGACTGCTCAGCCACTGCCGCGTGTGTTAGTGATCACACGTGTGAGTCGCGACCTGCACCACCGCTTCCAGGATTTCCAAGAGAGAGGGGAATACGAGCACAGGCATGGCGGGCAGTGACTCTTCTGCCTGTAAAAAAAATCCCGTTTCTTAAGGTTGCAGAAAAAGTCTCTGAGACAGGCATTTGCCACTTAAAGACCACAGATTGCTCTGTCTGCTTTGAATCCATATGTGAGAGAGATTTGATCCTCCCAGCAGCTGTGCCGAGGGAATAATTTTGCTCGCACCTGATAGGCTCCAAGCTTTCTGCGGTCTGAACCAGACCCAAAACTCTCACAATAGAAAACAGAGGGAATGAAGTACCTCAGTCTCTGTAAGCCGAGAGCAGTGATTGACCTTTCGGACTTCTCTGATCTGTAGTTTCCCAGATGGTTCTGGCTCTGGCAGCACTCCCTTTCCAGCATGGCTCCGGCTTGGCCCTGCTCTCCTGCCATCCTGCAGTCCCAGTTCTGGGTTTCTTCACGGCTTGCCCCAGTATGGATAATTCCTGGATTCTAGCCGTGATGCATTGAATCACAAAAAGAGTCCAGCTGCAGCCGGCACCCAGAATATCATGTCGGGATCACCAGATGTAGCAGCTTTCGACCCCTGATTGGGGCACTAGAACTACATGGACTCCATGATTAGAAGGCAAAATATGATTGTTTCTTAAGATCTACATGCAAGAGCAGAGAAAGCAGCAAGCATGCAAGCAAGCGAGCCAGACCAGCAACCAGACAGCAACACCCTCTGTCCAAAACATCCAGAGTACATCGATAAGGCAGAATCCTGTACTAAGCATAGATTGGCTATGCTCTGTAAACATCAGGATGTTATGAGGAATTCTCCCAGCATTCTCAAAACAATCTCAGAGCCAAGGGTTTGGCCCATGTTGTAGGCAACAATCCACCAATATGTAACTTGGAGATATTTTCCAGGGTCTTAAGTGAGGTCCCCACAAACTCAGTGCATGTAAATATGTTTTTCTATAGTGACAATTGAAAAGCATCTTTCTCCTCTTCTGATGCCTGTGATATCAGCTCTGAATCTAACTCACATTTATCATCTACTCTATTAATCACCCTTTAGATATACTGAAATAACTACATATTGAGGAATATCTATGCTTCTTGAATTTTCCAATTTAGATGTTGACCTTTACTGGAAAAGTAGTGCTAACCAAGCTATTCTATTACATCCCCTCCTCAACTGGACAGGCAAAGGAAAATAATAAACAAAGTGTTTTGCTGGAACACCTCTCTGATTATGTGAAAAATCCATACAAACTAAAGGTTTTTCAGGAGCTCCAGAGCTGGTAAATTTTTCTTGCCAAGATTTAAATCAAAATATTTTACTGAATACAATTAAATTTTCTAAAAGTTTTAGTCCATTTTGAAATGTATTTTGAATCTCTTTCCTCCTACTTTCTACTTCTCTTTTTTAGTATTTCAAACAATTTTATTTCAGTGGAAATTCTGACAGTGATCAAATTGCTGTTTGCATAGTCAGCATTTGGGAAACTTTCAGTATTGACACATTTTCAAATGAGATTCCCATTTGTTAAAACTCAGTGGAAAAATGCATAACTGGGTAGCCCTAGAGTTTTAAACATAAGCTATGGAACTTGATAGTTTTCCATGCAAGTTTGAGTTTATGCAATCCTAGGAATAGCAGCAGAGTGTAGAGTTATTTGGCTGAATGTTTTAATTATATCTGACAGTCTCTTCAGATGTAACATGGTGCATTCAGTTAACTGCATATTTTGATAGGGATGAATGGTCCTTCCAACCTGGATAGCTCTGCTGTTTTTCAGGTTTTTTGTTTTGGTTT
>VWZN01002814.1:28300-38825 GCA_013396955.1 Regulus satrapa
AAGCAAAGAAAGGACATTAATTCACCACTTCCCATGGGCAGGAAGATGTTCAGCCATCCCCAGGATGTATTCCATATGTAATGGTGACTTGGGAAGACATCATTCCAAAGGTTTCTGACTCCCTGCCCTTTCCTCCTCTTCCCACCACTTTAGAAGGTCTGGAATATGCCTTTGGTCAGTTTGTGTCACCTGTCCCGGCTGTGTCTCTTCCCAATTTCCCAAGTACTTGCAGCTTCCTCACCAGTGTGGCAGTAGGAAAATTAGAAAAGTCTTTGGTGCTGTGCAAGCCCTGCTCAGCAATAGCAATAATATCTGTCTGTTATCAACGCTGTGCTCAGCACAAATCCAAAATACAACCCCACCCCAGCCACTGTGAAGAAAATTAACTCTACCCGGTCTGAAACTAACACATCATCTTATACACAGCAGCTGCATCTGTATGGTAAAATTCAGTGGTACCAGCAACCACCTCCTTTGCTCCACTTATGACTTTAAAGAAAAAAAAAATCACTTGTTTTTATCTCCCAAAAGTGAGGTATGGAGAAACTAGAGGAAAGAGACATTTTTCTTTTTTAAGTTACCTCTGACGGCTGAGAACCATTTATCATTCAAATAAGTGGTGGTAATGGAGTTTGGGACAGCATTTAGAATATTAAAAATAGAATGGAGAAGAAAAGTGTCAGTGAGATACATTTATCTCTATGCCTGAAGTCATACTCCTGTATTTACTGTCTTGATTAACATAATATTACTTAAAGAAGACGTACAATGAATGCAGAATTGATGAAAAGGTGCAAAAATTGTATATTTAGTTACATAGAATCTAAATCAGTCAATGCATTGCAGGTACATAACTTAGTTCCTCCCATCGAATGAATATCAATAAGATTATTTGAAATATTTTGTCATTATTAGTATTTTAATGGATTCCCATTAATTCTTTTCAAACACATCATAAATTCAAAAGAAAATATCACTTCTTTGGTGTTAATCTCTTTAGCTAAAGCTCACATAAAATGTCTTTAAACATTTACAAAAAAAGATTTGTGTTTTTGCAGATGAACAAAATGTACTTAATTTTTCTGGTTTTCACTAAATCACACCCTCCTGTTCTGTTTTCTAGGATACTGTCTTGTAGAGAATAAAAACAGAAAGCAGGAATATTTGTAGCTTTACTGTGAGCTCGTAAGATCACTCTTTATTAGTTATTTATTTATGCACAATGATTCTGCATTGTGCATAAATAAGTGCTGTGGAAGACAAAATCTTCTTGTTAATATTTTAGATTAAGGTTCAAGGACCATAGAAGATAGATCAAGGCAAGTCTCTATAGAAAATGATATTGTAATTTCAATGAACTGTTGGTGGACTCTCTGGAAACAAATACAATATGTGCTTAATTATATTATTATCATAACCAAGGTCATAAAAAAAAATAAAATTCCCTTTACAGTTGGGATGCAGAAACTGAGTAATTTTACATATTTAAATATTGGTTAGTCATTCTATTTGAATTATCCTTTATATTAGACTTTATTGTTGAACACATTTATTTCCTTTGGAACACAGAAATCCCATGTATTTTATATTAGCAGAATGAATTTCATAATAAATGATCTATCAAGTATGAATTAACATAAAGTCTGGGCTATTTTTTAATAGCAGATTAATATTTGTTTCATTGTTATCTCAGTTTAAAGCTATCTAATGAATAAAATAGCTCCCGTAGGAATTACCGCTCATATTCTATTAACTTAAAAGGAATTAGAAATCCACAATAATTCAGTTTACACCAGTAGTATGGTATACAAATTGAATTATTTTCCTCAAAAAACAAACTTTAAATTCTTTCATAATTTTTCTAGTTATGAAGTGCCTTTACTTAACATACTCCTCATATCAACACTTGATATTTTTCTTCTTAATATTTTCTAGAATGATATGTGTACTTCTCTTCAGCCTTCTTCTACAGGTATCATTATGGCCCTGTGTGATTTTCATCTATAGACATGCTATAAAACATACTATATAACCGACCCAGTGAAAGACTGCTCTTCAACTCAATAATCTTGTGTTCTAGAAAAGGAAGATGTTAGACATAATTTGAATCACATTCATTTTATATAAATAACAAAATCTTGAAGGCTGCACTAATTTATACTGAAAAGAAAATAAAAGTAGTAGGGAAATTATTAACATTTATTTATTTAGTGAAAATGTAGACCGTCATACATTAAAGTCTATAACACTGATATATTTTGGAAATCATTTGAATGATTTTGTGTATGAAAACATGAAGCAACATATTAATTTCTCATTATGTACACCATTCCCTTTCTATAGTTGAAGCTAAAGAATATTATCTTGTTACATTTATAATGGGGAATCTATGAATTTTCTTGAGAAGTCGGATGCTTTTAAACAGTGTGATTCTGGAGATGGACCTCTAAAAAGGGGGAAGAATGTTTTGCAAAATTAACTGGAGTACTTGTTTCAGAGGATGTAGGGGTTTGGGGATTTTTTGGTTGGTTGTTTTTTGGGTTTTTTTTTTTTAATTATCCAGAAAAATGGAAATTCAAAGCATTGAACTAGAAGACTCTTGCCAAAACACTCTTGGGACTTAAATATATGCAAACTTATAAATTTACTATATATTATTTAAAATAACACCCCATATGTCTCTCATAGGAAATATTACAGCTAATATATCTTTACAAATGAAAGATTTCTTTAGAATTATGTTATAAAAATTGAAACAGAGTGTTCAGCTGTGCACAATAATGTGTTTAAGGAGAGATGCCTTAAATGGGAAACTTCCTTAAAGTTTTTGTGATGTAAACCCCCTAATTGTTTTAATGACTAAGTAAGCTTCCATGTAAGCTACAATATTTTATGCATGGGAATGAGATGCTATTTTGATGATATATTCCCTCTTTATATCTGTTTCCAACCCTTAGTAAATGTTTAACTAAGCAGTAAATAGAAATTGTGAGCCGAAAATTGTTCTGATACTGAAAAAAGTTCTGAAAACTGTCACCTATTTTAATGAAGATGTAAATAAGTTTGCAAATAAGTTTATATATATTTTTGCTGCTTGCCTCATGAGGGTGGAAGTCTCCCAGTTAGGCAGCTTCTCAGAGGAGCGTCCCAAATGAGAAGACAGCCACAGCTCAGGGTATGTCTCTCAGCACTGGGTTAATCCACCTACAGGGATTTCAGCTCTAGTGGTATTTAACTCTTTAGTGATTTCTCAACTCACCTTCCAGGAAACACAGGGAAGAGACAAGGGCTTTGGATGGTGTTCCACAAAGTCAAGTCCTTTTCTGCAAAAGACAAGCCCTGCAAAAGGGCCAGGCATGAGTTCCTGCTGAACTGGGGAGAAACTCGGGTTTTTATGGGAAAGGCAGGGGGTTATACAAGGGAGTAAAAACCAGTAATTTGCAAAGTATCTGCATAGGGATTAATGGGAGTGGAAGTAGTCTGTCTTCTCAGCCTAACTCCAAGGGAGATTGTGTAGGATTTCTTCCTCCAGGGAAGGGCCATAGTGACTTTATTGGCCTCCACAACTCCCCACTCTGCATTTACTAGAAACACCTTCACAACAGTTCTTTAACGCAAAGTTACAGACATAAGAACATAAATAACACAACAAGAATTACAACAAAAACCCACAAAACACACTTAACTAAAGATAAAACCCAAGCGGTTAACCCCTATTGTCCAAAAAGTTTATTGATCCAATCCAGGTTCTTTTCTACTTTTAAGTCTTTTACTTGTTCCTTCAGTTTCTGGATCTTTGCGTAGATGGATTTTGAGCGTGAGGAAAGGTTGAAGCAGCACACCCCCTCAAAGTCCTGGCAGCCATGTCCATGGGCAAGCAATAGGAAATTTATTGCTGCTTGATTTTGTAGGGATACCTGTCTGGTAGTCTCTTCATCTGTTAAAAGATCACTCAGGGCAGCAGATGTTGCACTGGCCTGCTTTCTGAGCCAACACCCCAGGTAATAAATTTCACCAAGCACCTTTGCTGTGGCCACCCATGGCAAAAAGGCAGAGACAGCAACTCTCTTTCCCTTGTTCCAATTGTAAATTTGACTGTCACAATTTTCATCAAATTCAGAATATGATCTCTTTTGATGTGTCAATTTGCTTTTTTTTTATTCCAATTATGTGATAACGTGATATTTGGAGTGAGGGTAGAAATCTTGCCAAGGTCACAGGGATCCTCTTTCTTTAATTGCTAAAAGGAAGGGTAGGGGGTGGGTGTAAGGTTTAGGGAGGTTCTGGCAAGGGTTGAGGAAGGCATAAATTAGGGTTTTTTAGTTTAAGTGGCAGGGGCAACATGTAAAGTAGGGAGCAACTTGTGGCCAGACTGTGCCTGGCTCATGGCTTGACTTATGCAGTAGTATTTTGTTCAGTTTTCTGTTTTGTGTGCTGTCATGTGACAGGATGGTCTTTTCTCTGATTTATGGTTGGTTGGCGACACCTCCATCTCCATGTAGAGCTGGTTGGGTTTTGAGGGAGTCCTGTATTTGACTCAGGAGAATTCTTGTTAGCATCTGAGGGGGGCACTGTCTGTAGGGTCTAGATATGGTTTGATATTTTTCTCTGGGAGCCATTTGGGGCTGGATGGGATCAACACATAGGCATACCTACTCCCACAAGTAATCAACAGGAAGTGACCTGATATTTGGTGTGTTTCAGGATCCTTAATGAGTGCTGGCGGCTTCTCAGTGAGTTTTGCTCAGGCCAAATTAGAGAAGTGTCAGAGTATGGGGGGTTTTGGCTTTGAGGCAGAACAGTTTAAAAAAGTTTATAACATAAAGAGCCTTACAGAGCCTCTCAATTGTAGGCATAGTCTCTCTTCCTCCCCTCTGCTGATCAAGATCTGTCTTGAGGGCTTGATGAGTTCTCTTTAAGACTGACTGCCCTGTTGGAGCATATACTATGCCTATGGTATGTTTCACTCCCCACAGGTTGAAGAAATCTCTTAATTTGTGAGAGGTGTAAACAGGGCTGTTGTGAGTTTTTATCTGCCCAGGGTGGCAATCGTGAGGAGAAAATGGTGGCCTTTTCTCCTGTGCAGGGTGACGCGAACACTGCCCCTGAAAATGTGTCCACTGAGACATGTACTTATTTTGATCTCTCAAATGAGGGAACATGTAACATCTGTTTGGCAGAGCTGGCAAATATTTAGGCCCTGGGGACCAACCCCTGACCCCATAAATGGTAGCTGGTATGTCTGGCAAATCAGGCAGTTGCCAGAATGGGTCTGGCTTGGTCTTGAGGTAAATAAAACATTCTCATGAGAGCTGGGACATTTTGATGATAAAAAGCATGGGACATTTTTGCCTGGGCAAAGGTGTCCATCATGTTTGTGGTTCCAGTGAGCATTGCCAGTGCATCTGCCCTCCTGTTTCCCTCTGTGATGGCACTTGGGAGCTTGGTGTAAGACCTCACATGCATTATATGGCAGGGTTACTTCCTGTGTGAGACAAGATGGAAAAGTTTAGAAAGCAAACCAAATAAATTTGGGTTGGAGACTTCTTTCAAAAGTGAATGTTTAGCCCTCATAGCCATGCCAGCGACATAAACTGAATCTGTCATCCAATTGAAAGACTCTTGAAATCTCTCAAAGGCCCTGACAAAAGCCATTAGTTACGCAATTTGCAGAGACCCTTCTGCTATTTGGACATCAGACTCCCATTTCTGTGTCTTGGGATCTTTCCAAGTCATTACTGACTTGTGGGATGCCCCAGAGCCATCAGTAAAAATGGTCAAAGCCTTAAGAGGTGTTTTTCTTTGCAATAATTTAGGGACCAGATTAAATGCTGAATTGAACAACTTGTGTTTTGGAAGGTAGATGGAAATTTGGTCTGGGTAGCTATCCAGGGTGAACTGGAGACACCCCTTGGTTTAGAGAAAGTGCTCCAAATCTCCAAATCTCCAATGGTGGCCAGTGGTAGGTAAATGCATGGGAACTCACACCCTTCTAGAGTGTGGAGGCAAGCTCTCACTTTTAAAATTAGTTCTGCCATTAATTCTTGTGGTGTTGTGATAGTTTTAACTGGTTGGTGTTGTGAGAATACCCATTCTAAAATGATTAGAAGGTCCTTGGATGGAGTGTCCCATTGAAAGTTTAAGACATGAAATCTTTGTGCCTTACCTAGGATGACCATCTGGAAAGGTAGGTTTGGTTTGTACTGGTGTGCTTGTCAGGAGGACAGGGCCTACTGGACCTTGACAATGCATTCCTGGGCCTCTAGCATGAGGACACATGGCGAGTCCAGGTTCTCGGTGCCACAGAGAAGATTGATCAGCGGAGCGAGGTCCTCCGTCGCTATCCCCAGCATGGGGCATACCCAGCTGATGGACCCACAGAACTGGTGGAGATCTCGCAGGGTTTTCAGGTTGTCTTTGATGGTGAGCTGATGGGGTATGATGGTCTTCTCATGGATCTGGAGACCAAGGTAAGTCCAGGGGCTGGTGGACTGCACTTTGTCCTTATGAATCTCAAACCCAGCCTCTTCCAGGGCCTCAACAGTTCTTTTTATAGTCCTATCCAGGTAAGTTTTCGCTGATGCAAAAACCAAGATGTCATGTACTTCCATGTAGTGAATTATAGCATCTGAGAACTGCGTCGTGATGGGACACAGAATGTGGGCGATGTACCACTGCCATATGGTAGGGCTATTCTTTAGTCCTTGGGGGAGGAAAAGCCCTTGGTATCTTCTAAGTGGGTTTTTTTCTGTTAGGGGAAGGAACAGAGAAAGCAAAACACAGGCCATCTTGAGGGTGGAGTGGGATATTGAAAAAACCGTCCTTAATGTCTATGACCCTGAGCACCCATCCTCGCGGCAGCATTTCTGGTCCAGGCTGGAGGGGATCCATATCCTCAATGACCTCATTGATTTTTCAGAGGTCTTGGAGAAGCCTTCACCTGTCTTTGCTGGGCTTTTTCATCAAAAAGACAGGAGAGTTCCAAGGGCTGGCAGTTGGTGTCATGTGGCCCTTGGTGAGCTGCTCTTCCACAAGAGCTTCCATTGCACACACTTTTACCTTTGAAAGGGGCCACTGCTCAACCCAGACTGGATTGTCACGTTTCCAGGTTAGCTGGGGAGTAAATGGCAGTGTGTGTTCCTCAGTGGTCCCAATCAGAAATCCTGGCTAGGAATTTTGATGGAGGGCCCCCCATTGAGATAGATACCTCTTTCCAGGTATTACATATCAATTAGGCTATCAAAGTAAATTAAGTGACTTCTTATGTCACACATGTAAGTAGGGAAAAGGTAAACTTTCTGTTTATACATGTAAATATACTTATTCATTATTATGCATTTGATACATGAATACCTGCATGTGTTTTTTAGCTGTTAAATTAAATTATTATTTTTTTTTACTAAAATGATAATTTATGAACTGTTTCTTAGCTAATTATAGGTGGGATGTAACAATAGCTGGAAATTCTTTTCTTTGATACTTTTGAAATTTAGGTCTTTGCCATACCAATTCTTAAATAAACATACTTGAGTTGACTCTAGTTACTCCATTTGCATGTGCAGTGCAAAGAAATTTCTGGGTTATACCTTTTTATTGCTTTATGCTAATGAATCTCTCAGAGATTAGGAGGTCTGTTTCAGATTGCTACCACTGCTGTTAAAACTAACCAAACAAAAACAAAACAAACAAACAAAAAAACAAACCAAAAACAAAAAAAAACAACCAACCAAAACAATAGATTTTAGTTTTTATTATAGCTTATTTTATTAAGAGATTACATAAGTTGCATAAGAATTCTGTAAAATAATAATTTCTATATGACTAATATAGAGTACTGAATGACTTTGGATGACATATATGAGTCAAAACATTCCTAGTATGTTTCAGGGTCAAAATTATTTTAATTTTACTCAGTGTCACCTAAATGGAGGTCTCTACTTTCTGTTCTTCCAGTCAAATTCACATTCACAATTACAGCCACTGTACAAGGCCAGTATAAGAATTGATGAACCATCACATAATATGAAGGATGGGGGGAAAGATTCCAATGGTCTGCTTCACCATTTCTGGTCAGAAAAAAAAAAAAAAAAAAAAAAAAATTACACATTATATTTATGCCCATTCTTCACTAAATGAAGGGCAGTAGCAGTCACACACAGGAAAATGTGAGAGTGAGTTATTGTAAATGGTATTGCCATTTCCTAATAACCCATTTTTTGAAAAAATAAAATAACTGCAAATTTAGATACTTAAGTATTGAAATATTTCTCCTTTTCACAAGAAAATACTGAATAATGATAGAAAAACATAAAATATTTTACTTTTGATCTTTCTAAAGATGCCATTATAAATATTTTGTAATAGATATATATTTTTGAATGATCATGATTAAACTTATCATCTGTTTAAAAATTCTTGAAACCTATACAGTATAAACATCAATAACATTCTGTCATTTTCCTGCAGTAGTAATGTAATGCCTCCCTTATCAGGGAGGCAGCAAAGTCACATAAATTACCAAGAACTATATGGACAAACCCAGAAATGAGGTGGAAAAGTAGCTTGCATCTCTGCAGGCTCGACATGCATGATTCTACAAACATGTGGAAGACCTGCTGTTCATTTGTATAATCCTCAGTCAGGAACATCACCTCTAAAATCCCAGGCAAATTTTGTAAGAAAATTTCATCATACACTGATCATACACAATCATACACTGATCTAGAGCAGAATATTGATTCTCAATAAGATATGAAGGGGACATTAATGTAGAGATGCATGGCTGTATCATGCTGTCCTCCGCTAATATATTTTCAATGTTTTTTCCTAGCTTATACTCTTCCCTATCAGCTGAAAGGATGCTCCAGGGTTTTTCCACAATTCTTATTCTGTAGCAACATTACCAGGGCATTGAATCTGGCCTTATATCTTATATGAGAAGGATGCTAGTTTAGTATTTTGTTCACAAAGTAAAACAGCTTTCCAATAAACACAGTTATTCTCAAAAAAAAATTAGAATCTGACTGATTCAGTCTTTCATGAGCAACAGAAAATATCTAAAGCAATTAGACACCTCCTAACACAATAAAAAAAATATTTTTGCACAAATTCCTTTATTTCTCCAGTATATAAATCTTAGCTGTTGGCCCTCTGTCAAGCTGCAATGCAACTAAGTCTGTGTGGGTTATCTTCTATGTAAAATACACTGGTGCTATTGCTTTCATAACAGAGCTACTGACTCTTACAAATCAGTATTAAAATATTAACAATTTACTGAAGTGCATTAGTAACTGAGTGCAATCTGGACAGTAGATTAACTGTGCAATTGAAGTTGTTTGAATACAAAACTAACTCCCAAACTAATCGCATGCATTATAACATAAGAACTATGAATCCTTACATAAAGTATATCCAAAGTGCTGGTGTAACAAAGTTTTATCTTAGTGAATACTTTATAACTCCTTGATTTTTTTTTTTTCCCCCTAAACAAGCAAAAATGCTGCATCTAATTTAGTAGTATTTGGGACTAAAATGTTGACTCTGGGTTCATCCTATTACTTCTAGGCTAGTAGGAGGAAGATAAACTGAGACCACACAGGTCCAGAGTCTTCTGGAGAGAAATATGTAGCTCATTTAAGGAAATAAATTAGAATAAAATATCTTTTTCTTCTTCAGTTTGAAGCATAGGTGACTGAAGTGTGAGGTTCTTTACCTAAAATTCAGCAGAAAGAAGACAATACTGTGAATTCATGAAAGGAGACTAACTACTGATAGTAATTACAATGCAAAATTCTACTTCTACTTTTGGAATAAATAAAACTATTTCCTCTAGAATTTGTTTTATTTTCTTTACAGAGATTTTTTTTCTGGATGCTGGTTGTTATCTGTAAAAAATGGGGATAGATTGGGGTTTTACCATCTTCTATATTGGAAGACTTCAATGGAAATTCAGATGTGATAACTTTTCCTGAAAACAGAAGCATGTGAGTTATCTGTTCAAGGTATACAAGTGTATCCAAGTGTTTGATACTGGAAAAGATGTTTAAACAGGGTGTTATATAGCAGAGTCTTTCCATCTTTGTGCTATAAAATTCAGTCTGCTGCTTTTGCAGAAAGAAGTTATATACCAATTCACAAATTTTTCAGTCTGCATTTTACAAATTCATTCCTAGTCCACATCCTATGGTTCCCTGAGGAGAAACTTTTGGAATCTCTTACTTTGATTTGTTGACCTACATGTCCATATTGAGATTCTGTTTGCTTTATGCCTATGCCACTGCAATTTTGCTTGGTCCTGTCACTTAAGTATTCACAAAAGACGGACAAAGCTTCCAGAGAGAAGGAAAGCCTTTTACTAGAGGCCACTAGATGAGATGTTAGAATAAAATATAAGAAAATTCTGTGTATGTATTCATTCTTCATATTTTNCCTACTCTGTAAACAGGTACCTGGAAATTTTGTGCCTTTAGTCATTCATATCCAGGGTGCAGCTGAAATATGTTGTGGTACTTTTTTTTTTTTTTTT